>JAQQSV010000744.1:48874-97847 GCA_028646515.1 Pseudochirops corinnae
ACTATTTAAATTAATATAAAATAATCTAATTCTAAAGAATTAGTGGACTAAAGAAAAAAATCATAGAAACAATACTTTCATTAAAAGAAAATGCTACCAATGAGACAATATAGCAATACTTATGGGATTCAGCCTAAATGACACTTATGGAAAAATTTATATATCTAAATGCTCACATCAATATAATAGATAAAGACTAAATAAATGAATGGAGTATACAACTAAAAAAAAAAAACTAGAAAAAGAAGAAAATAATAATCCCCAAATAAATGCCAAATTGAAAATCTTAAAGATCGAAGCAGACATTAATAAAATTGAAAGTACAAAAACTATTGAACTAATAAGTAAAATTAAGAGCTGATTTCCAAAAAAAAAAAAAATTCATCAATTTTATTTTTAAAAAGAAAAGAAAATCACCAGTATCAAAAATGAAAAGGGTGAATTCACCACCAATGCAGATAAAATTAAAGCACTTACTAGGAGTCATTTTGCCAAATTCTATGCCAATAAAGCTGACAATAGAAGTAAAATGGATCAATATTTTAAAGAAAATATAAATTGCCTGGATTAATAGATAAGGAAACCAAATAATTAAATAACTTCATCTTAGAAAAAGAAATGGGATGAGTCATCAAAAACTCCTTAAGAAAAAGTCCCCAGGACAAGATGGATCCACAAGTAAATTCTACCATTAATTCAATATTACATAAGTTATTTGTAAATATTGGGAAGAAGTAGTCCTACCTAGTTCCTTTTATCACGCTAATATAGTTCTGAAATATAAAACCAGGAAGGGAAAAAAAAAAAAAAAGAATGAAAACTATAGACCAATTTCCCTAATGAATATTAATGCAAAAATTTTAAATAAAATGGCAGCAAGATTATAGCAATACATCAGAAAGATCATGCATTTTTACCAGGTAGGATTTATACCAGGAATGCAATGCTGGTTGAATATTTTGAAAAATCAGCATAATTGACCAGAACAATAGCAAAATCAAATTAAATAATATCTCAATAGTTGCAGAAAAAGCTTTTGACATAATATGACGCTCATTACTATTAAAAATACTAGAAAGCATAGTAATAAAGGAAGCTTTCCTTAAAATGATGAGTAGTAATTCTCTAAAACCATTGATAAGCATTATTTGTAATAGTGATCATTTAAAAACCTTCACAATAAGTTCAGTGGTGAAGCATGCTTGTTTATATTACTGTGATCATTCAATAGTGTTGTAGAAATGCTAGTTATATCAATAAGAAGAAAAATTAATTGAAGGAATTAAAATAGGTAAAGCAAAACTATAATTCTTTGCAGATATGATGGTAGAATCCTAGAGAATCAACTAAAAAGAGAGTTGAAATAGTTAAAACTACTTGAAATAATTAACAATTTAAGCAAAGGTGCAGGATATAAAGTAAACATAAATCATCAACACTTCTATATATTATCAACAAAGTCCATCACAAGAGATAGGAAAATTCCATTTAAAACAATTGTAGATGGTATAAAATACTTTGAACTCTCCTTGCTAAGACAAACTGAGGAACTTACGATCATAATTACAAAACACTTTAAAATCAGATCTAAACAATTGACAAAATATTAATTCATAGGTAGGTCAAGCCAATATAATAAAATGACAATTATACCTAAATTCTGTATTCAATTTCATACTGATTAAACTACCAAAATTATTTTATAGAGCTAGGAAAAATCATAACAAAATTCTTCTTGGAGAACAAAAGTTCAAGGATAACAAGAACATCAATTAAAAAAAAAAAGTAAATCAATGAGGCTTCCCTGTACCAGATAACAAACTAAAAGTGGTAAAATGAATAAATAAATAATTATTTATTATTATTATTATTGAAATAAAGTGGTAATTATGAAAACAATTTGGTCCTGACTAAGAAACAGAGTGGTGAATCAGTGGAATAGAATAGGTGCAAAATGGCTATACTAATCTAGTTTTTGATAAACCCAAACATGTAAGCAATTGGGACAAAAACTATTCAGCTAAAACTGGAAAGCAGATTGGCAGGAAAAGAATGTGTGACTAAATGAGATAGTACATTATTGACAGTTATTAATAATGGATAATTTTGATTATATTTTAGAAGTATTGTACAAACAGAACCAATCCTGTCATGATTTAGAAAGAAAGCTGAAAAGGGTGGGAAAAATTTTACAGCAATTTTTTTTTTCTGATAAAAGCTTCATTTCTCAGATATATAGAGAACTGAATAACGTTTAAAAGAATACAAGTCATTTGTCAATTAATAGAAGGCATCAGAGAATACAAAGAGACAGTTTTCACATGAAGAAATCAAAACTACCTATAGTCATATTAAAAAATGCTCTACATCACTATTGATGGGAAAAATACAAATTTAAACTATGAGGTACCACCTCACATCTATTAGATTGGCTAATTTGACAGAAAAGGAAAATGACAAATGTTGGTGAGGATGTCAGAAAATTGAGACATTAAGTCACTGTTGGGGGAGTAGTGAACTGATCCAGTAATTTTGGAGAGTCATTTGGAATTAATTAGCTACTTGAGCTATACTTGTTCCTCATTAATGTGTTAATATTAACTAGACCTTTCTGGGACAGTGTTGTTTAGTCTCTATCTTACATATGCAGAATATTCATCTTTGATAATTTAATACATGAATCCATGTTGAAGCATTCTAAACAAACTTGCCAATCTTACTTTTACATATACACATATTGGTTTACCTGACTATTTAAGATCACACTATTAAATAGATAGAAGAAGAAGAGATCAGCAACTTTATGAGACCTCAATGAATCAAAAGCATACTTTGAAAACTATAATGGGTTAAAATGCACCACTCTTTCCACCCTGAAATTTCACTCTGGGTATGCACCAGAAGAAGGGCAAAGCAAAAAGTTCCTATTTACACCAAAATATTCATGGTAACACTTTTGTTTTTAGTAAAGAAATGCAAAAAATAGTTTCTAATCCATTATGGGTTAGTTATATAAATTGTGGAACAAAGTGGAATATTATTTCATTATTAAAATAAATAAGTCAGAGATGTATGAGAAGAATTATATAAACCAGGGCAGAATGAAGTAAGCAGAATCATGAAAATAATATACACAAAACCTCCAACAATGTAAATGAATGAAAACCAAAAGGTGATTGAACACTCTATAACATAATTTTACTGAACAGGTTTTGCCTTGGAGAAGAGATATACAACTAGGCCTCCTTCCCTTTTTGGCAGGGATATGGCACTTTGTATATGAAGCTTCACATATTTTGTCAGACTTGGATTCTGTGACATTTGTGACACATTATGACAGTTTTGCTGAACTATTTTTTCTTTCTTTTCTTTTTTTTGTCACAAGGAATGTCTCAGTGGGTGGTAAAGGAAGAAATATTCAAATTTTGAGGCAATGCAGATACAAAAGATATGAGGGAAAAACAAAATTACTTCATAGGGTTGTAAGAATCAAAAGCACTTTGCCAATTTTAAGGCATAAATGCTATCAATTATAATTATTATTGTTGCATACAAAATGAATACAGAGTAATTGGGGGGGTGGGAAGAACTACCACTTGTTGGGATGAGGAAAAGTTTTGCGCAAAAAAGTAGTGTTTGATCTGAATCTAAAAACAAACTAAGCCAGAACTTATTGCGATTGTTGAGTGATCCTTCAACCCATATTGTTCCTGGCAGAAAATGGTTTTAAGAAAAGTTAGAGAGATAATAAAGTGGCTTCAGATATCTGTACTGCCTTCATAGGGTGGTTCCACAAAATGGATATAGTGTTATATTAAGCATATTGTTAGGTACTGACTATTAATGACATACATTCACGCTTATCAGTTTGCATATATCACACCATCTTTTCATTAGCGTTTTCCTTTTAGTCTGAATGCCTTTCTTTTCCTTAGAACATATCTGATATGCATTCATTTTGATTGAGAAGGGAGCCCAGCTGTCTTGCACACTCTCCAATTCTCTTTATGCAGGTCTTTGTTCTACTAAAAGGAAGAGCCCTTTGTAAACATAGGATGATCTAACTTCTCTGAGCACCTACATGGGGACTGGGAAAACTAATATACCCAACACTCCCAGTGTGTTCACCTTTCTAGACATCTGAGAGTAGTCAAGTAGGGAGATTACAGCCACTGGCTTTTCCCCAATGTGATCAGTAGTTTTATTTTATTTTTCAGATGAAGACCTACATTGAGATGTGTATGAGTGGCCATAATCTTTATGCTAAGGCTTATAATTCCTCAAAGATAAGGATGGAGGCAGAGTGACAATAAGGCCAAATCTTTTAGTTTTCATTGATTTAAATCTGATACTGAACTAGTATCTCCTGCATCTCTTAAAAAAGACAAATTATACACAACTGTTTGGAGGAGCAGCAAAAAAAGGGGGACAAAATCAAGCTGAACAAGAATAATTCTGAAGATTTCTCAGAGATTTGTTAGATCCTTACATGTGAGAACTATTTGTCATTTTTATCCATCTCAGGACAGGCCCTTGCAGTCGAGGTAATACAGTAGTATCTGAAGCAATTGCTAGGAACAGAAATTTCTGCTCTCCTTTTGGAAAATAAAGTTAAAGGGAGATTTTTTTTTTTAATTGCAATTGCTGAGTATGTCCTCATCAATGGGCTAAGTAATGGGGAGAAATTTATATTCTATGTTGTGTAGTCCCTGCCCCTAAGAGGCTTATGAAATAGTCGAGGATACATGAAACAATAGAAATGAAAAGCAAGATGATGTATTTAAGTGATAATTTGTGTAATAGAGGCACCATTATTTTCTCCAAGAATTAAGAGGAGGAAAACATAGCAGGGACTGGAGTAGATATGGAAGTCTTTGTGAAGGAGGTAGGACTTAAGAAAAGATAGTATGATGTCTGTGTTTTGAGACTGGATAATGAAGAACTGAAAAAAATGTGGTGTTATCAACACTAAGAGGGTAGTTTCAAGGGAAGGCCATCATGGAATGCAAAAAATGGTGATTATAAGTTGGCACATGTTGAGTTAGTAATGCAGGTAAAACTTCCAAGTAGAATCAGAAGGCAGCTGGGAGATAGAGACCTGGAACTTGGGAGAAGAGAGTAAGATTAGAGATATAAATTTAAAAATTGTCAGAAGAGTTGAAGCCAAAGACCTCATTATAAACACTTGGCCAAGCTTTACTGTCCCGGAGGTGAAGATAGGTTGATCAATCTTCTAATAAATTTTGAACTCACTTGAGATTTCACTTTACTCAGCTTTTGAATGAGGCTCTCTATTTTAACTTGCAGCTTAAGGGGGTCCAGACGTATCTGCAAAGTTGCTGCAAATGAAGTGTTTCCATCAGTAACAGACTCTGCTGGCAGCAGCCTTCCTTCATCCACGATTTATATCAACACTGAGCCTCAACTTCTGTGGAGTTCAGTGTTAGTTCACAGGGTAAAAAATACCAGTATAAGCAAACCAATGTCAACTGTGTCATCATCATCTGTTTCGTTCCTCACATTTCTTCCAGCAACTGTCACAATTTAGTTAAGAGAATACATAGAATAAACGCTTTGGACTCTTGCAACCGTTGGAACAGGAACTGAATTTTAGAATATATAAGTATATAGTGAAGGATGTCCATTATAGGAAACAAAAGACAGTTGGTTAGCACCAGGCTTTAAAAAAAAAAAAAAAAGGAAAGAAGGAAGTTTGGCCTTATTGCCACTCTCATCTATAGCTCTCACACTTACTTACAAAGTAATAAAGGGTACGCTTATGAAACAGCACTCCAAGAACTTTGTAGCACTGGCCAATGAAGCCTTTCCCTTTTTAATGGGTAGTAGTGAAAACTTCTCAGACAAATGTCTGAATTAGCAGTATGCCATTGAGAGTTTAGCAACTAAGTCCCCAGGAGGGGAAAAAAAAAAAAAAAAAAAAAAAAAACACTTTCATAACACTTTTAACTTCAATCTGCATCATTAGCATTTCTCTTTATCATCTTTTTAAATCTCAAGTCTAGATAACTAACAAAACAATAAATGAAGCTTTGATTTGTAGTATTTACTGATTTCTAAAGTGTTGATGCTCACACTGAAAATTTAATTATTCACTCTCTTAAATTCATATTTGAGCTAGTCCTAACACTCCCCTGCCTAGAACCTTCTTATTATAATGAATTAATAAATGAGCTGGAGGATGATCTTCCAGATTTCCTGCATCCTTTGACACTGTCTTATTGAAATGTCAGTCAGTATCAGGCCAGTTGGCAGCAGTTGAATAACTAGTAAAAACTGTCAATGGTTGACCTGATGCTGACTGACAGCTCAGCCAGCCAGTAACAAGTAGAACTGAGACAAAGCACGATAGTTATTCCTGAGGTTCCATTAGTTCAAATTTCCTGAATACACTATCTCTATTTTTAAGAATAAATCTCCATAATAAAAATCTCATACACTGGATATTTTAACATTTTATTTGGCCAGAAACAGATTGTGTTAAACCATATATATATATTTCAATACTACTATGAATGAGTCCTTTCTTGAGTCATGATATGTTCATTGTTGAAGGTATTATACTTTTCTTCATGTTTTTCTCCTTAAAGTCCTCTCTCTTCTCTTCTTTGCTAATTTTTGTTTCCATTTTTTTTTTGGCAGGGGGAAGGCAAGGCAATTGGGGTTAAGTGACTTGCCCAAGGTCACACAGCTAGTGTGTCAAGTGTCTAAGGTCAGATTTGAACTCAGGCCCTCCTGACTCCAGGCCAGTGCTCTATTCACTGTGCCACCTGGCTGCCCTTTTTGTTTCCTTCTTGGCATTGTCATTGATAGGGGCAAAGAATAAGAGATCAGGGCAGAGGAAGAGGGGGAAAAAAGAGATGGCATGTGCGTTTTGTCCCCAAGGTTCTGTCATGGAATTTTTTCTCTTCTCTCTTTATACTCTCTTAGTGAGTTATTCATCTCCCATTGGCTCAGGTATCATCTCAACACAGAGGACTCCAAAACCTATATAATTAGCCATAATCACTTCTCTAAACTCAAATATCACCTTTCTGACTTCTGGCTATACAAGAATATTGCACCGCATCTCAAACTTAGCATGTTCAAAATAGAATTCACTATTTTTCCCAAAAATCTCTTCATCCTTCAAACTTTCCCAGTTATGTTAAGAGGACCACAATCTTTCAGTCACCCACATTCATAACCTGGGACATTCTTGACTCTTCCTTCTCTCTCCCCACTATATCCAATGGTTTCCCAAATCTTTTGAATTTTAGTTCCACAACATCTCTCATATCTTCTCCACTTTTGCTAACATTACTATTGTTCAATCTTCAATCACCTCTTACCTTCATTATGGTAATAGCCTTCTATAGTGGTGGTGCTACTTCCAGCCCCTTCCTTCTATAGAAATGCCCTGTTCTTGCGATCTACTCCCTCTTTACCTCTACCTTAGATAATCTCTACCTTCCTTCAAAGCTCAATTCATTGCCACCTCATATTTCTTCCTTATCAATTGCCACCCCTATCCCATGGGAAATGACTTTACACCTACTTAGATTTTAGTTTGGATTTATTTTTCTCTGGGCATGTTACCCACCTCCAACAGAATGAAATTTCCTTGAGACCAGGAACTGTTTAATTTTTATATTTGCATCCTCAGGATCTAGCACAATACCTGGCACGAATGAAAGAATGAAAGAAAGAATGGATGATTGAATGAATGAATGAATGAACAGAGTTGTTAAAATGTTCTTCCTTAATGCACAGATATGACAATGTAATTCTTTGTTCAAAACTATCAATGGTTCACTTTCAGATAAATTTTTCAAAAAATTCCCAAGCTCAGTATTTGACATCCCTTTAGTTAGAATAGGATAGTGAACAGTGAGTTGGCCTGGAAACCAGGAATACTTATGTTTAATTCCTGCATAAATACTGAGAACATGAAATACATGATCTGATATGTCATGATATCATATATCATGTCATATCATGACATATCATATCTCATATATCATGGTGTCATATATCATGCCAATTATCATGATATGATATAATATATCAGAACATGAAATACAGAGAACACGAGTCACTATAAAGCACATGTGGTGGAGGCACCTCACACTTCCAGTACTGCAAAGCTATTGATGTGCACTGGCAATGTTATCTTATTTCTCTCTTCTGAGCACCCCTGCTAGTCTTCTGTTTACTAACCTTCTGTTAGCTATTTTCCTATTATCTTCTATGCTTCAATTCTTCAGGCTCATCTGCTAAGGGACGGAAGCTAGAAATCCCTCTCTTGACAAACTAACAGCTCTTTTACACATAATGGCTGTGTGACCATCAGAATTTCATTTAACCTCTCACTGTCATAGACAAATCTCAAAGACTTAAGTTTCAGAGACAGTGCCAGTCTACCTTAGCAGAGGGAATTTCCTTCTGAAGAATTCCTTAGAACAACGAAATCACAGACTCAATTCCCATCCCTATCTTTATATTCAGCCCATAGTCTACCTTCCCAATGTTATTTCACCTTACTCTCCTTCATGTAGTTTACATTGCAGCCAACTGGACTTCTAGTTGTTCCCTGATATTCAACAGCCCCTTCCTATCTCCATGCATTCATAAAAGTTGTGTCCATCCATGTCTACTCTATTGTCAAAATTCCCTTCTTTTAAGGCACTACTCAGCTGCTGCCTCTCATGTGATATTTACCTTCATTCAATGATAACTGTGCTTTCTCTCCTCAGATTTTCCTACTGCACATTGCCTGGATCTCTCCTTTGTCCCTATCAGAACCTATCTGGCATATATTCCTTTCCCTACCTATTGAGAGATATTGAGATTCTTATGTGGGAGGACTGGGTCATTTTTTATCCTTGCATTCCCAGAACTTAGCACAGGCCTTTCACAAAGGAGTCACTGAAGACGTTTATAGAATTGAATTGTAATGTGAGAACAAAGTCACATGTCTATTTCTGTCATTCCTTACATATTGTATTATAATTGCCATCTCCATGATATGTTTGTCTATGTTTACATTTTATTCATTGTATATATCTTAATGCTAGAGTGATAAAAAATCTCATTTATAGGCTATTCACTTTTTTATCATTCACATTTTTTGTTTGTTTTTGGACCCTGCCCTAAGTGATTTCTTCTATCCAAATATTCACTTTCACTATTTTGAACATTTCAGGTTGAGACATGAATGAGGGAGGAAGAGTAGAACCAACTATCATGTCCCAGCACCAGAATAGCTGGATGCTAACAAATTCCATGGAGACCTGGCATGCCACATTTTATCTTCATATGTACTTTTTACCAAAATATAGATGAGATCTTTTTAGTGACGGATGTGATGATATGGTAAGAAGATAAGCAAAATGGTCAAAGATCTAGATTCATATCCTATCATCATCTACCACTGTGATTTTGGACAAAATGCTGTTTTTTGTTAATATCTCTTCCTAATTTCTAAGATCTCTTCCAGGACTGTAGTCCAATCTTTCCTATGCTTCTGTCATGTTGTATCCTGGAAGGACTCACTCGACTATGACCTATAGTCCCCAATTATACATTTTTTTCACCTCAACTCTATTAAAATATAGACATCCCATGATTTTTCATGCTGGGACTCCATCTGTTGATTTTTATAGTCAGAAGTCATTAATTTTATGTGTATTATGTACTCTTGTCTGCTGATGGCATTTTTGCCCTCTTCTCCCCCCATAATGTCCACCCCCACATGCATTTTATAACAGTGGCCTTCTGAAGACAGTACTCCATATTTCTTGTACAAACCAAAGAAATGATTCTAGGAGGGGATTGGAGCAGGGGGTGATCCCATACATTCTGTGAAGGTCAGGGAATCTAGATCTACTACCCCTGAATTTATACAATATGAATGTATACCCACTTCACTTTGAGTTGTCCATAGAAAAATAAAAGAAAATTAAGTTAGAATTTTCCTAATATGCTATACAATAGCATTCAAGGAATGTGTCAAAGATCATTCTGAGCTTCTTATCTTCTCACAATCCATCATTTTCCTCAATTCATTCATGCTCCATGTGTACTTTTATGAACTCCTAAACCCATTTAGTGTCAGGTTCCTTAATTAACTTTTTCTTAAGAGACAATTTAAAACTCTTCTTTTACTACCATTCTGCCATAGTGAACATTTTATTAACTATTTGGAGGAAAACTTAGAACCACAGAATTTATGAAGACTATATGAATGACTTCTTTCAAAATCCTTCAGCCGTTCACCAAATCTCTTTGATACATACAAATGCACACTGCAGTAAGGCCACAGTATAAAGACATCAATTTGGAATGTGATGCAGATAAATGATTTTACATATAATTGATAAATTGAGGGAATCTTATTTTGACATTTAGCCTGAGAGATATTTTCATTTTGTATATGCTCATCTCAGCTTGTAAGTTTAATGACACATGCTTTCCTTATATGACAATTTAATTGGGTACTGTCCATATTGTTCTGTGTCTGAAAGCACGTCCTTCAATCTGAAAGAAAGATAAATAATGGAATATTTGAAGTGTTTTTAATTAATTGCAAAGTGGGGGGAATCTCTGTTCAAGGAAGCATACATAATATCAATTTAATAGCTTTATTCATAATACCTATAACTTTATGCATACAGTAGGAATATGTAAATCAAATATTCTAAGATGGTGATAATTTTAACTTGCAATTTCACTATTCTAATACATAATTTGCTTACAGAAATAACAATAACAATTCACGTTGCTAAAGCACCGTTAACCCTGAGTCATTCTACAATCCTGCTTTCCTCACTACAAATCTACGTGGTAATAATATAGTTCTAATTTATATAATAATTTTTGTTTTGCAAAGTCCTTAAAATACATCATTTAATTTGACTCTTACAATGATCTTGTAAGCTAGGTATTATTATTCTTATTATTATCCCCTTTTTACATATGGAGAAACTGAGTGTGAGAGAAGTTAATTGATTTTCCTAAGAACACACAGCTAGTTTGGATTGGGGGAGGATCTTGAATCCAAGTCCATCAGACTTTATACCTATCCCTTCTTCCATTGTGTCTCCCTGTCTCCTAGAGACAGCAATAATGATAGCTAGAATTTACATATTGCTTTAAGATTTACCAAACATTTCAGATCTCATTTGAATTTCACAACAATCAGGTGAGCTAGATTTGATTCTTATCCCTATTTTATATATGATGAAACCAAAGCTTGTAGAGTAGCGGTTTTCAACCTGTGGGTTGTGATCCCTTTGAGGGTTGAACGACCCTTTCACAGGGGTCACAGGGGTCACCTAAGACCACTGGAAAACACATATTTCTGATGGTCTTAGGAACTGAGACACTGCTCCTCTGTCCGTCTCCAGGCAGGTCCGCCCACATGCAGATATGCCCATGTATGAGTATTAAAGGGTCGCAGCGTTAGGAAGGTTGAGAACCACTGTTGTAGAGGCTCAATGATTTGCCCAGGGTCACAGGACTAGTTATGGTCTGTGGCAGGATTCAATCTTAGGACTCCCTAACTCCCAAGTCTTGTGTTGTATCCACTATACTACCTAGATAGTGTAGTGCCAATGTAATATTCACAGTGCCAATGGACACTGCAGATATACTGGAATAGTGCTTGATCGCAAAATATAACCAACTCTCCAGATAGAAGACAGAAGCAAAACATTTATTCAGACACCAGAAAACCAAATCCCAACACCAGGAAACCAAATCCATCATTGCAACATAGAAGTTAATTCACCAGGATGTAGAAGACAGCCATACCACTCATTAGCCTTCCCACAAACCAACACAGGTGTAACTGTCACAGCAGGTGGCAGATAGCCAGCATTAACTCACAAGCCTAACTGCTCACTCAGATGGATCCTCTCCTCCCTCCAGTCTCTAGCTGCTTCCTGTGGATTCTGTTCCACTCTTCAGCAAACTCCTCCCACCATAGGCTCCATGTGATTACATTCAGTCTATTAGGGAGCAGGGTATATTTTCAAAGCAAAGAAGGTCTTCAAATTGTTTTAGGCTTATTAAGGGGCAGGGAAAATCTTCAAATTCCCATTCCCATTACAGCTGCAGAGGTAAGGAGTGTACATGGTTTCTGGAAGATGAAACAGAGCCAGAGAGATTAAATGTCCTGTCCACATCGACATATTTAATGTATCAGTTTAGAATTACACAGTGTCCTGACTTTAAATCCAAAATTTTTTTTCAATATCCCATGCTTCCTTTCAGAAGAATTCATACAGAAAAAAATGTTGCTATTCAAACATCACAATTCCTGCAAAAAATATCTAAATGAATGTGTGATTTCATTTATCTGGTTACCTATAGTGATGGAGATTGCAACCAATCCATAACTGTGAGATGCTTTTTAGTGTTCTCCCACACGTTTACCACATGGGATCCATGTATAAGAGGTCTAATTCACAATTTCTTGAAAGCACACAGGATATCCATTGATTACCCCTCACTCTAACCACAATTGTCCCATATTCTTTTGTTTTTGTCAATACACTTCTCAGATGACACCTTTTATGCCCCTTCTCCTTCCTAATTGCTTGCTCATAATGAGTTGCTGGCGCTTCCTCCCACCACGAGCCTTCCCATTGCTCTGTGGCTAATGATCAGTTTCAGTTGTTCAGCAATCACAGTGATCCATGTCTCCTAGTCAAATAACAAGGGAAGGAAATTAACATTAAAAAAACAAGATGGGATTCAATTTTAATAAGAAGCTTAGGGTCATGAAAAGAACTCTGCAATTTCCCAAGTTGATTAGATATTATAAAAATAATTATTATTTTAAAAGAAAACCTATATCTATTCCATTATAGATAGAAATGTGTGTATGTGCATGTGTACATATACATATATGTATATATATATGTGTGTGTATATATATGCACATACTTACAAATACATAGAGAAAGAGAGACTGGGTGCTCTCTATCCCACATTGGGTAGCGAGCAGGTATTGTGGATAGAACTCTGGGTTTGGAATTTTGAACCTCCATCTTCAAGAGTTCAAATCTGACCTCAGACCCTTATTAGCTGTGTGACCCAGGGCAATTCACTTAACTCTGTTTGCCTCAGTTCCTCATCTGTAAGATGAGCTGGAGAAGGAAATAGCAAACCACTCCAGTATCTTTGCTAAGAAAACACTAAAATAGGGTTACAGAAAGTCAGACATGACTGAAAGAACTGAAGAACAACAATTTTAGTTGTCGCAGGTATAGTGTCAAATATGTTACAGACAAGATCTACTTGCAAACAAAAAAAAATAAAGTTTTTCCCACTACTTTCAAGTAAACAGAGAATAAAACTTCAGACGTATACACACACAAGCACACACATGCAAAGAGAGTTTTAAACATTTCATTCTCAAATTTGTGTCCTCTGTCTATATGTAATTCTTCCTTTATGAGTCAGTCACCAAATTCACTTTCCATATTTTGAGGAGTCAATAATTAAGGAATGTGTTTTTAACTAGAATCAGTATCAAAATATTCTCTTGGTATAGAGACATTAGGATGTAGTGGTAACATTGCTGGACTTCAAGGTAGCCTTGAATCCTAATTCTGACATTTACCTAGTTATGAGTCAGATTTTGATCCTGTAAATTCACTTCTCCAAGTCTCTTTTCCCCCTTCTTTAAAATAAAGAAAATAACAAAAAGGTTTTTTGTTTTGTTTTGTTATTATTGTTTTTGTTTTATAATTATTCTTCCTAAGTCTGAGAGTGTAATAGAAATGTCAATTACTGTGTTTTACAGTAGAAAGAGCATTAGACCTCAAGTCAAAAGAACTGGGTTATAGCCACAGTTCTGTTACTTACTACCTCTGTGACTTTTGGTAAATCACTCGGTGTCTTTGGGTGACTCATTCGTAAAATGGGCTGATGAGACTTGACAATCTCTAAGGTCCCTCCTAGCCCCAATTCTACAATCCTGTGACCCTGTGAAGTACTCTTGCAATATAAGGATGGTGATCATGTTTTTGAAATAAAGTATTTTGAAATTGTGCTCAAATTCACTTTAGTTATTGACTCACGATTGGATCCTGCTGTAATAAATTGTGGCAATGATATAGGCCTCATCATTTTTCTTGGCAGGCCTCATTGATTTCAAAGTTGCTTGGACATTAATTATCAGCAGTATCTCCTAATCCAGGTGAAATTGATTCATCGTCATAGCTATCTCTCTGTTTCTTTTAAGAAACATCTCATCTCCATCCAGAGTCTGTGACATCATTAATTTTGTTCTGCTACTTTAAGGGCAATTAATAATCAATTTCCCTCCTGCTTCTTCTAATGTATGCTAAATTACAGACAATATAGCTTCCTCAGTCTGACTCAGGGATACATAGCAATCTGATCTTTTAGAAAAAACAGAAATCTTTGGTTTTATGGCTTAATTTTTCAAAACTGATAAATTAAGATTGCTCTTTTCTATGAGATTACCTTTAGAATCAAATAATGCAGAATATGCCAAAGGCCTTTTAGCTCCCCATACTTTTAAAGCAACTCTATCTATCTATCTATCTATCTGTCTATCTATCTATCTATCTATCTATCTATCTATACGTTTGACATTAATATAAATAAAATATTTCCCAGAGATTAACCTCCATATTTGCCAAGATATGAGTCACCATTTATAGCAAGACCAAAAGGCAATGTGTCATTCTATGTAAAGAACTCACCTTGGAGTCAGACCTGAATTTTAATTCTGTCTCTGAAATATATTAGCTGCGTGATCATAGGCAAGATGTTTCAAATCTCAGTTGTCTACCCTTCCCTCCTTAATACTATAATTTGTACAAATTTCTACTTTCTGTGTGTGTATGTGTTTGTGTGTGTGTGTGTGTGTGTGTGTGTGAGAGAGAGAGAGAGAGAGAGAGAGAGAGAGAGAGAGAGAGAGAGAGGGAGTTAGATTACTCTCTGGGAGTTCTATATGCCAGTTATACTATTGATCAGATTTTTTTTTTTTCTTTCCAGAAAGAATTTACAACTTAAAAGTATTTAGATTTACTTGAATTGATCTCCTACTTATAGTCTTTCATATCTTTAACCCATCCTCCACAGAGTTGCTGGAACAATCTTCCTAAATTACAGGTCTGACCATATTACTCCTCTGATCCAGAAGCATCCATGGTGCTGCACTATTATCTCTTACATCACAAAGTCTGTCATCCAATAAACATTCATTAAGCATCTATTTATCTCTGGGCACTATACAAAACAAGGTAAAAGACAGTCCTTCCTCTCAAGGAGAGAGCTCACAACCTAACTCAAATTAAAATACAAACTCCTCACCTTGGCGTTTAAGGCCCCTCTTATGTTTGCTAACTCCATTTTTCATACCCATTTCACAGTAGGCATTTTTTTGTAGTGGTTAATCTTTTAAACTCCTGCCTCCTTTGTAAAGGGTGTCCTGAATGCCTCATGATGTCTATTTCTTAGAATCACAAGCTTGCCTCAGGGCTCAAGTTAGGAGCCACTTTTTGCTTTCCTGCTTTTTCTGGTTATTTCTCTTTCCTAGTCAAATCCTTGTGTTTATTTATCAATCAATCCATCTATCAACAAGCATTTTCAAATGTCTACTATGTACTGACCTCTGTACTAATGAAGGATTACAAAAACAAAAATAAAGCTATCTCTTCCCCAAAGAGTTTTCATTCTATCTGGGAGACAATGTGTACACGTGTGAGCAGATACAAATTATACTTAAGAAATAACCTTAGGTATCATTCGTTCCAATATTCTTCATTTTAACTATAAAATCTAGGCCCAGAGAGGTACAGTGATTAACTGAGGGTACAGAGCAAGCTAGTGACATAAAAAAGACATGAAAACAGCTTATTCTTCCTTTGCCCTTTACTCTTTCCACTTCAACCAATATTACCTCTCATTAAAGATAATTGAAGAGACACAAACATATGAAGCACAACAATCACTTACTGTCTTTCAGGTTACTTTTATTGCTCTCACGTATAATGTTGACTGAATAAAGGATTTTGTCTCAAATGCTTAACAACTGGTAACTGAATCACTGGGGAATATGGCAACTGTCCAATGTCTAACAGCCTCCTAATATTGATTCTATTCACTACACAGTGTCTGGGGAGGTTTGCATTAATTAGTACCCTCAATTTTATCAATACTGTCAATAGCAGAGAAAATAGTAGACCATGCTGCCCCCTGCTGTAATAAAAGATGGTCAGACCATGAATGTCTTTCCACTACAGATTGAATAAAAGGGACAATCAATATTTCAATGCATAACAAAATCCACTTACACCTTGGGCTTTCAATAAATAATAGTATTTTTCTTCATCTAAGAGTATTGTCATTATTAAGTGATTATGCTCATTTTGAGAATTTAATTATATGTACATAGGTGTGTATATATATTTTCCATATGTGTGTATGTATGTATTCAGCATAGAAATTTGTGCTTCATAGCATTTTGATAAATGGCTTTTCTCCAGACTTATTAGCTCCCTCTGACTTCTAACAGATAATAAAACACGTGCAGATAATGTGAAACGGACAGCTGACATTAGCTTCTTGGGTTATTACTGGCATTTAGATCTCATTTTAAAAAGCATATTATTTAAAATACATTTTATGTTAACATGATAACATTTGAAAAATATAACATTTGACATCTTCTACATAATGTTACATAAATGAAGTTTTTAGCATTTTATTAGACCCTTAATTTTTGGGAAAATGTTATATAAAAAAAAAAAAACCACCATGGAATTATTGCATAGAAGAGTTGAAACTAAGAACAGCTCACATTTCTAAAATGTTTGAGCATTTACAAAGCATTTAACTCACAATAACTCACTTACATGTAGCAAATTATATTATTCCCATCTTGATAATGTTTTCATTTTCATATACTCTATATTTTAGCCAAACATGCTAATTACTGACTCCTAAGCAAAACCTTGTGTCTCCTGCCCCAATGCTTTTGAAGAGACTATTTAAAATAACCTATGTCTTCACCTTTGAGATCTCTTAGAATCCCAGCTTCATTTCAAGGATCAGCTGAGGTCTTACAAGCCTTACTTCCTACCACCAGCCTTTCCTGGTCCCTCTATTATTAGTGTTATCTTCATCCTTAAATTATTATGTATGTCTGTTGGCATGTTGTATTCCTTGCAGTGGAATGTGAACTCCTTGAGGAGAGGAACTGTTAATTTTGCCTTTGATTACTATAGTCTAACATAGTAATTTTCACATAGTAGATGCTTAAAATACTTGTTGGAGTGAATTAGAGTGGATAAAAAAACTTAGCATAAAGTTGACTTGCACAACATCACATAGGCAGTAAATATTAGTTCTATATTTAACTTGCTCCTAATACTATTAGAGTCGATATTATCTAATACAGCCCTTGCTCCAATGTGTTGCGGATGAGAGATTTATGTTTTTTTTTTTAATGAAAAATGGCTAAACTGAAAGTTTAACTTGTCCTACATCAAAAAGATTTTAATAAGAATACAATAAGGCATGTAGAAATTTCTTAATGTTATTGGTTTCAAATGGCATTATAGTAACTTAAATGGTTCTAATTTTATATTTTTTGAGAAAAAATGAAAAATACATGATATGCAATCAAAACAACTTCAACCTGACCCATTTAAACAAGTGACTGATGCCATAAAAGGAAGATATACAGAGGAAAAGATATTGACATCAATTTTAAGAATTTCATATAGACTTTTATTCAGTAAAATACCAGAAGAACAAAATAACATAAAAATCTCCTCAATCAGCAAAATAGTGGATTCTTTGCCAAGGACAGATTCATGGCTGCCAAGGACAACACTGTTTTAGAATGCAAACTCATTTGCAAAATCATCCAGCAAGTGATAGTGGAAGATTATGAGAAGTATTGTCTCATGAGCGTACAAAACCTTAGAAGAAAGAAAAAAATAAGGAAGCTCAATGAGAGATACCTCTAGACAAAGTTGCTCAAAGGGCATATAAGGATGAAATTTAAAAGCATAAAATAAAAAGATAGAAGACCTAAGAACTCTGCAAAGACTTTTATAATAAATTTTTCACCTTCATTGATGCTACATTCGGACTTTAGAATCATAGTTCTGCATATTTTTTAAGTGGAAAGGGCATGAGAAAAGCACTTTGATTAGACCAAGTACATATAAAGAAGTTTGTGCTGGGGCTGAATTGCAGGCCCTGAGCCACCGATTCTCAAGGTATCACTAGTAAAGCATGATATCAAAGTCATTAAAATCTTGGGGAAAAAAAGAGGCTAAGAGAACACTAATAATGAAGAATCCATATATCTATTCTCTTACCTATATAAATTTTTCAGAAGAATAATGCATACATGCATTGAGGGAATCCTTAATGAGGATATTAGAAGGGAACAGACATGCTTTTATAAATGATGTTCTACAGTTGATAACAGTAGATGGGAACATTACAAGTACTCCTAAATGAGATTGATAATCATTTAAAAGAGTCTGACTTAACTAACCACACAGGAAAAAGTATGCACATAAGTGGATAGAGAATGCCTATAGGCTAAATTATGACATACAATTAGATGAAAAACCTTTGGTGCTCACTTGTCAGTGTATGTATTGGACAGACTACAAATGGACAATGAGCTGATCCCAGCATTGAACAAGAGGAAGAGACAGGATAGGTTGCCTTGGGAAATTGCAATATTATTTCAATGACCAAGCTTTTCTCTGAAACACGGGGTCATCTTTGTGAAAGCAATATTCTTTTGTTGATGTGTGTCTCTGAGTCATGGAATACCACAGTCTTTGAATAATTGAAGCTGAGAATTACAAATAGGGCAATGGAAAGATGCATAATTGGTGTGGGCAGGCTCCAACATATTAAAATCAAGGAATTACACAGTAGAAATATTCTAATAAATGCGATCAAATAAATTTATGAGAAAGAAGATGGATTGATCACTTAGCAAGTGTAAGCAACAAATGGACTGCTATAGTGGATGGACAGAGATGAGAGATTCACAGGTTAGGTAGGCATGAATGAATTGTGATCTTCATGAGAACACTAGTACATTAAAGTATTAACCATTGAGTGCTATATTAAATAAAAATCAAATTCCTTTGATTTTTCATTCAGTTATTCAGTTTAGGCATCAATTCTTTGAACATATAAAACATAAAATATCTAGCATTTAGAGAAACAGGGTTTAATGGCAAGAGGGATTTGAATTCAGAGGACTTGTGTAAGAATCTGGACTCTTTCACTTATGTATGTAATATTGTGCAAGGTAACCTCTTTGGGCTTCAGTTTGATCATACGTAAAAAGAGGAATTCAAAAAATATGATGGCTTAAGATTTACTTTGGCTTTAAAACCTGTAAGCCTATAAAATATTACTCAGGGATTAACCCTACAGGAAACAGTATGAAATTCACTAGTTTACTGGGTAATGGAGGGGTAGGGGGAGCAGATAGACAATTGGGTAGAAGGCTTGTCTTCTAAATCTGGGTCCTACCAGTTAAAAGCTACAGGAAAGTAGGAAGATATTTATATTGTTTCCCCATTACAAAATGGGGGTTATAATACTTGTTTTGCTTATATAAGTGGATTTTTATTTATAAATTTGGACTATTACTAAAATGACACAAAATTAATAATTAATGCTTTTGGCCCATCTAGGTTCTAAAAAAATCTTGTTCTAATATATAGAGAAGGGTCATTTTAAATAAAATCACCTGGTTTTCTAAAAATTTCATTGCTAAAGTATATGAAAACAATTTTAAAATCTTTAATATATTAGATTCTGGTTTAAAGGACTTCTAACCGGTTTTCCTCCCAAAGTGTTTTGCAGCTATTGTAGTTTCTACAAAGTATTATTCAAGTTGGTTACAATTTTGAAATACCTTCTTATCCTCCCCTCTATTCCCCATTTCACTGCTATTCATTTGATTGGCAAGTCACTCTCTCAAAAATTCTATAGTATATAACATAAACCAAGTTTGTGATGTGATGGGAATGTGATGGGAACAGCATTAGAACTAGAGTTAAGAAAACATGTTTTGATTTCCTGTTCCTGCAATTAGTAGTGGGACAGGTAGATGGTGCAATGCATAGAGAATTTAGCTTGGAATCAGGAAGACTCATCTTCATGAGTTCAACACTGGCCTCAGACACTAGCTCTGTGACCATTGGGAAATTCCTTAACCTCAGTTCCTCAACATGTTTGCCACAGTTTCTCATCTATAAAAATGACCTGCAATGGCAAACCATTACAGTATCTTTGACAAGCAAACTCTAAACAGTCACAGAAAACTGAACACAACTTAACAGCAGCAGTTTTTACTAGCTCTGGAACTGAGGGTCAATCAGTTAACTTCTTTATCCCTTAGTTTTGTTATCTGCAGAATGAGAAGCATATCATTTATACTAGCTGATTTGTAGTATTGTTCCAGAATCTTGGCAAAGGAAGGGATCTCAAAGTCATTGTTGCATTGGAATCCCTAACAAAAAGCTATTCATCTTTTACTAGGTCTGTGGTCAGGGAACCTCTATATCCACTTTTGGACAATGCCCATTATAAGGAACCTTTTCTTTACATTGAGATTAACCCTGTTTTTTCGTTTGTTTCTGCAGCTTGCATCTAGTTCTGTCCTCAGGGTTAAGCAGAATACTAATCACTCTTCCACAAAATCTGTAAAATACTCAGCATCATAGAATCATAAAGCTGCAAGTGACTTCAGAAGTCCTTTAATTCAAACCCCTTATTATACATATGAGGTAACTGAGGAACAGAGGAGTTAAAGGATGTATCCAATTTAAACCCAGTTTCTCTTGTCTTGAAATCCAATCTTATCTCTCCTGTCTAAAACATTCTTAGTCCCTTCAACTGATCCTTTCATGACATTTTCAAGTGTGTCACAAATCTTAGAGCATTTACAAAAGTGTGTTACAATTACTATATTTTTCATAGAGCCTCCATCTAATTTCTCTGAAATTCTGAAATATTAAAATAGGATTTGGTGAAATATTACTATCTGCTTCTAAAAATGGTGTGATTTAACATGTAAGTAATGTAATTTTATTATCATAAACCTCTGTTTCTGACCTCAAAGTTCTGAACTAAGGAAAGTGCTTTTTAAACTCTACATAAATATAATCTCTTTTTAGGCTAGTGCTCAATGCTATCAATTAAGATGCAAATAGATATCAATAGACTGACACTAGTGATCCTAGAGGAAGAAGTGCTTTTAATATTCTTTGTTGTGCAGAAGAGACAAAGAGCAGTACTCAGGGAAGTCAAATAGTCTGATTAGTAGAAGGCTGCCATTTTTATCCTAATCATCAAAATGTAGGACACTGTCACAGGTAGACTTCATTTCCAAAATGAGGCTTCCTGAGGTACAGAAACAAAATTTAAACACATAAGCACACATATACGTACATATGCATGTATGTTTATATACATGGACAAAACTGAACAATAATACCAATTATAGGACATACATAGATAGAAAACAGTGTGATCTATATTTCTGACAACATGGGGCCATGCACTGATTAGCCCTTTTTAAAGGGTAAGGAGACTTATTATTTTCTAATACTAAAATTATGCTAAACACAGTTGAATATTTCTTTGATGTTTATGAAATCATTTTAGTGATTTCTGTGACTGAGGTTAACATTATAAGCATCCATTCTCACATGGTTACATGGAAATGACTAGAAATCTTCATTTGAAAGAATACATGATAAGAGAGGTTTTATTACAGCTCATATGAAAATGCCTTGTATTTTTATCATTTGTGAGAGCGTACGTCAAAGCTTTCCCTCGATTTGTATTTAGTTTCCAATGAATTTCTCCTGGACTTTAAAGATTTGAAAAGCAAGTTAATTACATGTATTGAATGATGACACCTCTATGAAAATTATTAAGGAGCTTTAACTGAGTTTCCAATGTTAATTATATAAATTTGCTGCTATATCTGAAACAATATATTTGCCAAATAGTCATACGGGATATCACAAGTTTTGCCTCACTCATTTCTGAATATTTAAAAATTTGTTTGCCCTTATTATGACCTTTAAATATAAACTTCATTACAGTTATTCTGGGGAGGAACATGAGGACTTTTTAAATTACTTTTCATTAAGTTATATTAATTATGCTGCATATTATCCGTGACAGTTTACTAATTACCTGAACTCAGGCAATCTTAAACAACTAACTGTAGGATTACGTGCAGTTTAATTCCTAGAATAGTGTCAGAATAAATGATACATTTTAAACAAATTTAAAAATGTAATATAAGAATTTTATTTCATGGCAGGAAATAACTGAAAACATTTCTTTAGGTGGATTGAAAATGTCTGTTTTTGAATTATTCCTACAACTTTGCAATATTAAACAGACATAACTAATGCTTGAATTAATTAAAAACAAATGAACAGTTTTACCTTTCACTGCCCCCCACCCCCACCCATCCCCCCCACACATCGACATATTTGTTCTCAAACTCATTCAGGAAGTTGAATATTTTGTTTCCTTCTGGGCATCCCATTTTAGGAAAGATATTGATAACCTGGAGAATATCCAAAAGGGGGTCACTAGGTTGGTAAAGGTTGTTGAATTAGTGTCCTATTAATATTAGTGTAAGAAAATTATCATGCTTGACTGAAGAAGAAAAACTTGATATAGAGGGATCATACTTCACTTTAATCATTATAAGAGGGATTAAATTTGGCCTCAGAAGTCAAAGTAGGAGCAATGAGTGTAAGTTACAAAGAGGAATACAAGTTCGATAAAAGGGAGGAACATAAATAAAAATTAGATCTGTTCAAAAGTAGAGTAGAATGTCTTGGAGAATAATGTGAACTCCTCAATTAGAACATGAAATCTATCATAGCTAAAACACTATTTTTTTGCATTTATTTTTATTACCAAGTCTTAGCCCAGGACATGGCACATAAGTGCTTTATAATGCTTATTAATTAACGGTCTGACTAGTAGGTCCCCATAAATTAGGTCTTCAAACAAAATTTTGATAACTGCTTGTCTGGCTGCCTACAGGATTCTCTTTAGGGACAAGGTAGACTAGATAGCCACTATGTTCTAATTATTCTATTACTGAAATTCTGTTATTATATGAAGTTCCAGCTCTGCTTGTTCCCTTGAGGCCTATAAATTCATTTTCCAATCTAGGTACTTCTGTCATCTCAGAATCATGACAATCAGAAATATAAATCTGTAAGAAATTGATCATAATATTTCTCCAAATTTCAGAAATGTTTTCATATAGTTCAGTATTTCAGAACGACTGTGCAGAGAATTTCAGGGTTCAAAGGCCCAGTGAAGTAAGACAACATTCAACTTTGTCTCAATACTAATGTTTTTTTTTCACATCCTTGTCCTCTGTGGACTATGCAGCAAAAGACCGGAAATATATGGTCAAGTATCCCAGAGATGTAAATAGATGCACTCCCTACTCAAATGAATGCCTTTCCTCCAATCTGCCCAACCAAGTTATTAAATTTTTTCTTTGACTTATATCACAAGCAGTTCCTACTCTGATATGAACATGTTATCCATAATCAATTATCCACATACTACAAAATGCTGTCGTCATACATCTAAAGGCTAGCATAGAACTAGGTCTATTCAAATTATTCCCAGCATCAAAGGGTTTCCCTAATACTCTCTCATAGATCAGGGTATAATTCATTGCTAAAGGCAGCCTTTTTTCACTCTGCATATAACTGTCACTTTTTTGAGGACTATCACTAATTGACAACTTTCTCTTTTTCATAAATAGCTATGAAATGGGGCTAAATGGATTTCTAGATATATTAACTTTTTTTGAGAAAATAGAACAAATGGCAACTGCCAATTTACCTATATTTTGAATCTATAATTTATGTTAAATGTCAGGAACTGCAATTTTCCATTTGTACTGAATAGAAAAGGGTAGGATACTTGGATAAAATAATACTTTGGACATAATAGCCCCAAGTAGACATAAAGTTTATTCTGTGATGATCACCTTCAAAAGCATTTGATGAATCTAGGTAAATCCCTCTATATGACACCCTCCACATTTACAGATCTATAATTCAAAGTCAGGATGCACACTACATCAAAGACAAGATCACTTACCAAAGTGGGCTGTAAAAGAAAGTAACCTATGAATATATTTTTTCATTCCTTGTTTTTTATTCTTTTTTTTCAAAATTTTTATGCTTTTGTTTTTAAATCACTCGCTTATCCAGACATTGAATATTGATTCCTGAATCTTTATAACAAGGAAAAACAGTGAAACTAATACACCCAATATAGTCACTACATTTATTGATCATACTTTCTGTTCTTTTTTTGTTTTTTAAATTTTATTCTGAACTTAAGAATAAAGCATTTCCATCACATAGTAGAATAGAATTAAAAAGGTGATTGTGCATGAAATTGAAAATCTATTATGTGCAATTTACTATTCCTTTTAAATATATCATAAAGTTTTCTTCCTCCCCCGCTCTTTGACTTAGAGATGATTATGATTAGACATAAGTTTGTATATATGTTCATATGTGTTTAACCATTCTATATATCTATTTATCAGTTCTTTCTCTGTATACAGATCTGCCATGGCAACAGGAATATGTTTCAATATCTATTCTCCAGGAACATTATTTTGTCTACAGTTACTCAGAGTTCATCTGGCCCAGGGTTTCCATCACACTCACCCTCCCCCCCCCCCACATACACACACCCCTTCCAGCATTTTTTTTTCTTATGGCTTGCACAAAGCTTTCTTTTTTCTGAGATTGTGTCAATTCAGATTTTTTTTTAACTACTAATATTTTTGTAGACACTCAATTTTCTTTGAATTCCTTGTTTTTCTAACAAATAGCTATGATATTTGTTTCTGATCAGTCTTTGTACTTCTTATTTTTTCTGAATTTATGTTATTCATTTACAATTTTTTGGCAATTTGACTTTGTTCTATTTCTCAATGAGGCTAACCCATGGTTTATCAATTTTTATCTTTTCAGAACCTGTTCTAAGTTTCTTTTTGTCATAACTATTGTCTTATCTTCAAGTTTCTCTATTTCTATAATTTTTAAAATATCTTTTTGTATATTTGTTCAATGAAAATATGTTTATTTCATAGTCTTTAATTGCATGATCAGTTAATTTTCTATTTTGTTAACATCTATTTTTAAGATTTTTTTTTTTGTTTCTTGTGAGGACTGCTTCATCTATATACTACAATACTGGAAAGGTTTTATCCCTAACATCTTTAACAAAATTGTTTATTTTCTATTATTTATTCTATAATGTACTTTAATGAGGATGCCATTATTTAGTCTGCATTTAGGTCTGTATTTTTTGCTCACATCTCCTTTATTAATTACTGTCATTGTATTTCTTATCAAATTAGGCACAAAGGGCAATTCATTTAAGTTAAGACAACATTCTTCTGACATACAAATAACCATGAGACTATTGAGTGTAATATATGTCTTAATATTGATTTAATAATAAAATGAGTTTATATTTTAGCTAAGAATTCTGCTAAACAATCAGAGATAGGCATTTTAATTGATTGAGATAGGGATATTTTGAGGAAATATTTGATTAGGATATGGGCATTTTGCCAATATAAGAGCATTGAATGTCTGAGTACAAGGTAAAGAAGGTATGAGTGGGCTTCACCAAGGCAAGTTTAGGAACACAAAGACAGGTTCTGAATTTCCTCCCCTTCTGTATGTAACATCTATTCTAAGATAATGTTCATTTGTCAAAAGATCTGTGAGAAATAAACTACATGGCCCAGAGAATAGCTATGTGTCAAAACCTGAATTAATATAATAAAGTTGTATACATAGAAATGAGACTCAGTTTAAATTCATTCTTAATGTTCTCAATATAGACTAGTATCTCATTAGTTTCCAGTTCATTCTGTAGTCTTTTTTACCTGGTTTGTGCCCTTCTTATATAAAATATTTATAACAGCTCTTTTTGTGGTAGTGAAAGAATTGGAAATTGATGGAATACCCATCAATTGGAGAATGACTAAACATGCCATGGCATATGAATATAATGGAATACTATTGTACTACAAGAAATAATGAACAGGCTGATTTCAGAAAAACCTGGAAAGATTACACAATCTGATGCTCAGTGATGTGAAGAACCAGGAGAACACTGTACATAATAGCAGTGACATAGTGGGATGATTAATTATGATAGATTAAGCTCTTCTCAGCAATACAATGATCTAAGACAATTCCAGAAGATTTATGATGGAAAATGCTATCCACATCCAGAGAAATAACTGTGGAACCTGAATGTAGATTGGAGCATACTATTTTCACTTTTTCTTTTCTTTCTTGGGTTTTTTACCCCTTTTGTTTTTATTCTTCTTTTACAACCTGACTAATATGGAAATATGTTTAATATGATTGTACATGTAAAACTTATATCAGATTGTTCGCCATCTTGAGGAGGGAGGAAGGGAAGGGGGAGGGGATGGGAAAAGGGAGAAAAAATTAGAACTCAAAATCTAATAAAAGTGAAAGTTGAAAACTATCTTTAATGTCATTGGGAAAAAAAATAAAATACTAATAAGTAGAAAAAAATAGTAATAACTGTAGTAACACTTGGGTGTGAGGATTAAATGAAATAGTTTAATAAATATAAAGCATTACATAAATTTCAGTTATATCTATAATAGAAATAAACCTTTAAATCTTCAAAATAAAGTAATGCAATCTGATTTTTCAAAAAAATTTATTTTTCTCTTCTACTGCCCTATGTAGGCCTAGTTATATAAACTATATTTCCTGGGTACAGTTATTATATAAGGTACCATGAGGCATTCTTCTTTCCAAACTTAATATCACCAGGCTTTTATTGAATCATTATACTCAGATAGGATTCATTAAACTGAAGTGTGATAAGGAAAAAGTTGTGGAGGTCCAGGAGAAAATAATTTTTAACAAAATTGAAGTAGGCAGAGCCAAAATGGCAGAGCAGAGACAAGAACTTGGCATGAGCTTCTGCTCCAACCACCTCCAATACCTGTAAAATATGACTCTAAACAAATTTTAGAGCTACAGAACCCAAAAAGTGACAGAGAGAAACAAATCTCCTGCTGAAGACAGCCTGACAGGCCAACAGGAAGAGTGTATCACACCCAAGCTGGCAGCTAAGCACAGTCCAACATAAGCCATGCATTCTCTAGACCTGTGGCAGCCCCAACCAGAGGCACAGATCAGCCAGAGCTACCTTCAGGAGAGTGAATCACCAGCAACTGTAGCAGTTTCCAGACTTCTTAATACATAAATGCCAAAGAGAAAGTAAAAGGTCAGTGGGGAACTGTGTTGGAACTGGGTAATGGAAGAACGCAGTCTGGCACTTGCCACCCGGGGCAGGAGGTGGCAGAGGTGTGGTGGCTTCAGCTGCTGCTGCACGGCTGCCTCCAGAGCTTCTAGCCTGCAGATCATAATGGGACCAAGTGACCATTAAGAGGATAGTCACTTTTGCATTGACGTGCTTAGATCTGGATTATGGTCTTGAGTGGTGGTCCTGGGATATGTGCCCAAGCTGGGGTGTCGGTAGAGAGGGCATTCTCCTCATAGTTCTGACAACATTTGTGAAAAACCAATTTGGGATGCAGCTCTCTCCACTCTGTAAGCAGAGTTCTACTCTGGAAAAGAGCTCAAAAGTCAAGTAATTGGCTGGCAAGATGAGCAAGCAGAGGAAGCACAATCAAACCACAGAATCCTTTTTTGGGGACAAAAATGATCAAAACATGGAGTTTTGACAGAAGGAGTCAACTAAGTCAAAACTCTCACATCAAAAGCTTCCAAGAAAAATATGAATTTGTAGTAAGGCCATGGAGGAGCTTAAGAAGGATTTTAAAAACTGAGTAACAGAAGTGGAGGAAAATTTGGGAAGAGAAATAAGAATGATGCAAGAAAATCATGAAAAATGAGTCAATAGCCTGCTAAAGGATACCAAAAAAAAAAAAAAAAGAAAGAAAGTAAATAACGCCTTAAAAAATAGACTAACTCAAATGGAAAAAAAGAGGCTCAAAAAGCCAATGAGGAGGAGAATGTCTTAAAAAACCCAATTGCCCAGGTGGAAAAGAAATTTCAAAAACTCACTGAAGAAAACTCTTAGGAATATCATAGCCAAATTCCAGAGTCCCCACGTCAAGGAGAAAATATTACAAGCTCTCAGGAAGAAACAATATAAGTATTGAGGAAACACAATCAGGATAACACATGATCTAGCAACTTCTACCCTAAGGAATCAAAGGGCTTGGGATAAGATATTCTGGAGGTCAGAGGATCTAGGATTAAAACATAGAATCACCTCCCCAACAAAACTGAGTATAATGCTTCAGGGGAAAATTTGATCATTCAATGAAATAAAGGACTTTCAAGTATTTTTGATGAAAAAAAACAGAGCTGAACAGAAAATTTGACTTTCAAATACAAGAAGCAAGAGAAGCATAAGAAGGTAAACAGGAAGAAGAAATCATAAGGAACTTATTAAAGTTGAACTATTTACATTCCTACATGGAAAAATGATCATCATAACTCATGAGACTCAGTATGAGGATAGTTGAAGGGATTATGTGTGTGTGTATAGATGTAAATGTATATATATATATATATATATATGTGTGTGTGTGTGTGTGTGTGTGTGTGTGTGTATACATATATATACATATATATATATATGTGTGTGTGTGTGTGTATACATATATATATATACATATATATATATATATATATATAGGAGGGTGTATGTGTGTAAAATTCATATGTGAGTTTCTGTTTATGTGTGTACATGTATACATAGAGGGCACAGGATCAGTTGAACAGGAGGGATGATATCTGGAAAATAAAATTAATAGGTGAGAGAGGAATACAATGACAGAAAGAGAAAGGGAAAGATAGTATGGGGTAAATGATCTCATATAAACGACACAAGAGAAAACTGTCACAATGGAGGGGAAGAGCAGGAAGGGAAAAGAGAATGGGTCAAACTTAATCTCATCAAATTTGGCTTAAGGAGGGAAGAACATACACACTCATTTGGGTTACTTACCATACAGGAAAGTAGGCAAGAACGGGATAAGAGCAGGGGATGGTAGAAGGGAAGTCAAATTGGGGAGAGAGTAGTTAGGAGCACATTCTTTTGAAAAGGAACAGGGTCAAAGTAGAAATTAGAATAAGTGGGGGGGTGGGATAGGATAGAGGGAAATATAGTTATTTTTCCACAATACAACTACTATGGAAATGTTTTGCATAATTATACACATACAACCTATTGTAAAGCCACACATGAGCAGCTTTCCATGCTGCTGTGAATAGCTTTCAAGGTTCTGATTACATAGTATAGTGATCTCTCTATTTATTCAATAACAAATCAGAGCAAAACCTTCATAGAAAATCAAAATACAACATTCACAATGTTACAACTTATCACAGAAAATCAAAATACAGCATTCACCATGCCATAACTCAACAACGTATCACTACAATGGCCACATAGTTTTCACCAAAGTGGTCATGTAGTTTTAAACAATATATATTCATTTAGTAAATCACAAAATTCTGAATTCATTCACAAAGTACAAAAGTCAAAGTTCTCCATCTCTAGGTCACAGTAAGTCATAATCTTCTCAGTCAGTACACAGTATCCAACTAAAGTCTTTGTTCAGCTTGACTTGAGGATGGCTCTTGGATTCCATGGTTCCTCTTCCATGGTCCCAGCTTCAACTTTCACCTGGGTTCAAAGGCAAGCAGCTCCCAGTTCCTTTTTCAGCTCCTTGTCCAGTTCTTTGTCCAGGTCCCATTCCATATTGAAACTCATGGTGTCCAGTCCACCTCTCGTCCTTCACCGTTCCTATTTCTGGGAAGTCAAAGTTTAACAGAGCCACAATAATATTCATACACATTTCCAGCACCATCATCAATTCACTATCTGACTGTGAAATCAACTCAGACCCATCAACAGTGTCTAAGAACTCACCACAAATCATTAACATAGAAATCAACACAGGACCCACAAACAAGGCCCAAGGGGTCAACATGAATCACCAGTAAAGTCCCAGGACCTCCAAAACTTTAGACTTCTCTAAACATACAAGCAGAAAATCCTCTTTCAGGGCTTCCAATAAGGTCCCAGGGCTTCTGTACAAAATATCACAAACAAACATCAACATAGAAAGAACAGACAGAGTGCCAGGATACCATAAGTTTTCTCCTTCTTTACTCTGCCAACACAATAGTCCTCTTCTCAATTCTGCTGCCTCTAACCTGGGCCTCTCCTTATATCATTAGGTCCTCTCCTTCTTGTTGCAGGAGTTCATGAGTTCTAGAATTCACAAGCTATGGGGTTCACATGTTCTATTTCTTAACAGACTTGACACAAGGCTCAAAAGAAACTTGAACTGAAACAAGGTGTGAACTACTTCTGTGCTTGCCATTACATGTATATTGAATTGGTTATCTTCACAGGGTGAGGAGGGAAGAAGAGAAAGAATCTGGAAATCAAAGTTTTAAAAACAAATGTTAAAAAAATTATTTTTTACATGAAACTGGAAAATATGATATATAGGTACTGGGGTATAGAAATCAATCTTGTTCTACTAGAAAGTTAGAAGGGGATGGGGGAGGATATAAGAAAAAGCAGATTGGGGTAAGAGGTATGCCGTGTGTTTTCTACCTTGGATTGGGGGTAGGAGAAAGACAGGGAGAAAATTTGTAAGTCAAGACCTTGTAGAAATGAATGTTGAAACCTAAAAATAAATTTTAAAAAATTATTTTAAATCTTAGGAAATAGCCCTCTAGTAAAGCAAAGATGGCTGTTATCATCACTATTACACAGTCCTGGAATGCTAGCTATAGCAGTAAGAGAAGCAAGAGAAATCAAGGTAATATGGGCAGGTACAGAGGAAACAAAGTTGTTGCTTTTTGCAGATGTAATAATGATTTACTTTAAAAATCCTAAAGGGTCAAACAAAAATTCATTGAAACAATAAATTCAGAAAAATTGTAAGGTATAAATTAAATTCTTACAAATGATCAACATTCCTCTACATTACCAATAAAACCTAATAGAAAGAGCTACAAAGTGGAGGCTAGGTGGTGCAGTGAGAGCACCAGCCCTGGAGTCAGGAGGGCCTGAGTTCAAATCTGATCTCAGACACTTGATACTTACCCAGATGTGTGACCTTGGGCAAGTCAGTTAACCCCAATTGCCCTGCCTAATCTCCTCCAAAAAGAAAAAAAAAAGAGCTAGGAAAAAAAATTTCTTCAAAATAATTACAAAAAGTGTAACATATTTGGGAGTTTGCCAAGTTACCTAGGAACTATATGAATTCAACTATCTTTTAAAAATTTAAATAATATTTTATTTTTTCTAATCATATGTAAAGATAGTCTTTAGCATTCATTTTTATAGGATCTTGAGTTCCAAATTTTTCTCCCTCCCCACTTCCTTCATCCCTCTGAAAAATAACAAACAATTTGATATAGATTATACATGTGCAATCATGTTAAACATATATGAATTCAACTATTAAATACTTTTAACAGAAATAAAGACAGGTCTAAATACTTAAAAATTATTAATTGTTTGTGGATAGATCAAGCCAATAAAATTAAAAATCTAATAAAAATTAAAGTTTAAGAAATGCCTCTAGAAAGAAAAGAAAAAGGATAAATATAAGTGTGTATTGTTGAAGTGGTAAAATGCTATTTTCGTTCTCCACCTTAAATGAGTCAAATTGAAACTTAAATAATAGAAGGAGATTTGATTGGGCATGAGGAACAATCTCCTACCTGAAAGGTCTGGAAATTCCTAGTACATGAATGACCAAGGAAGGCCTTTGTCTCCTTTATAAATTTTAGGCACAGAATAGAGTTATATTGGTTGAGGATGTTTGTGTCCTAACTTCATTGAAGATCAGAGGACAGATTAAATAACATTCCAAGGTTATTAACTTAGATTTTATGAGTACCATGTAATCAAATGTTGCAACAATTGAAATCTTTAGATGTTACATAATTAAAACTCTAAGTTGTTAGGAGAAAGGAGCATAATCTCACTTTTTATTAAAGTGAAGCAAGGAATACAAAAAAAAATTATATATATATATATATATATATATATATATATATATATATATATATATATATATATATATATAAAACAACATCAAAGCTGTAAAAGATTCACTGATAATATACTTATCACCAGGATAAAAGATGAGAAATTGTCTATCAATTAAACCCTTAGAGTATCAAACCTAAATTAGTCACCTTAAACTTGAATGGAGAATGCACTAGAAAATGGTATGAAAATTATGTAGATTTGTCTTTGGAATGATATTTTGCTTACTTTTGAGTGTGTTCACACCTAATATTCTCTGCACTCACGTCTAACAGAAAAGTGAAGTCACATTCTGAAGATCTCATTCATGGGAAACTCTGAAATGGTCCAGTTTCCCCTTCAAGGAAAGAGTTCTCAGACAGATGTAAAGTTTATCATTTCTTGTTCCAACAGTCAAACTGGTGAGATAAAATACTATTTTAAAAGGGTTTTGCTACATGGAAATAATAATTTTTAAAACTAGATATACCAACAAAGCAGCAATTTCACTTAGACAAGGCATTAATGGTGAAATTTAACAGTTTGCTTTCCAAGAGATAAATTGCAACTTAGATAATCCACCATCAGTTAATAAAGAACTGATTAAAATTATATGCATTTCTGTTAAGATTATACATGATACATCGCTATTAAATTTGAACTGAGATTTGAAGGGAGCAAGAATATTTAGGAGGCAGGTTCACAGCCTCAGTGTCATTCTTCACTCCTCACTTTTTTTCACACACACGCCCCCCCAGTACCCAATCAGTTGCTGAGTTATGACATTTCTGTCTTTATAATACCTCTGTTATACTTCTCCTCTCTGTAGGAGGAGTATAACCCTGGTCCACTCCTTTTATCACCTCATTCCTGGGTGACTAGACAGATGGGGGGGGGGGGAGATGAGTTTGGTTGTACATGTGAAATTTTAGTTGTCTATGACACATTCAGTTCAAGATGTTCAAAAGGAAATTTCAGATATGAGATTGAAAAATCTTCAGTTTGGAATCAGACCAACAAGAATGTGAGGCAAAGCTTTCCAGAAATCAAAACTCTCTGAAAATAGAATATGCTTTCTTTGGAGATAATAAATTTCCTTTTACTGGATGTCTTCAAATAAATGTTGATAACTACTTGTCAACTATTCTGTATAAGGGATTCTAGTTTAGCTACATATTGGAATAGCTGACCTCTGAAATCTCTCCCAACTCTTATATATTCTGACGCTTTTTTTTAAATAGTCATGATATATAACAATAGTGTTTCTGAGAGAAATTTACCACTTGCATTTCTCAATCTGGATAAATGTTCAAATAGATAGATAGACAAAAAGACAGACAGAAAGACTGACATATAGATCACAGATGGAAATGTTTGCACACATACATGTATATACTTCTTAACTGAATTTATGAATCAAGGCTTAGCCATCTTTACTGATTCAAGCAAACAACAGATAAATTAACTAAGGGCAATATAATTAACCAAGCAAGAAGCCAGGTAGCACAGTGGTTGGGATTAGAGTCAGGGAGACAAATTCAAACAAGGTCTTAGAAACAATACCTTTAGGATTTGGGGTAATTCTCAGTCTTCCTACTGTAATGTGAGTATAATAACAGCACCTACCTTTCAGGGTTGTTCTAAAGTGCTTAGCACAGTGCCTGGTATGTAATAGATATGAATGCTAGCTATAAAGTGCTTTGAACCATTGGATGAAAGGAGATGATGCTATGTAAAAAAATATATTAGGCTTGTTTGAAGAGTTGGCCATGCCCTGTAGGGCTTAAATAAAAAGAGTAATTGATACTATTTAGATTAGAGAGATGATATTTGGGTTTGAAATCAAGAGGATGTAGGTATAAATCCTCACTCAATTGCTACTTTTATTAACATCTCTGAGTTTTGGTTTCTATGCTGCAAAATAGTGTGAGGTGGGAGAGCAGAAGGAAGAAAATTTGAAATCAATAATACTATTCTTCATTGTCTAATAAAATGTAGCATCCTGGAGAACTGGGTCTGTTTTGATTTTTGTCTCAATATCCCTAGTATTTATCATAGTATCTTACCAATAATAGTAGTTAATGCAGATTGGATTTAGTTGAATTGAGTTGAATTGATTTTATGCAAATAAAATTGATATTTGGAAAAATATCTCTCATTTTGAGTACCAATGTTTACATTAATGTTTATTGACAATCTAAAATTTGTGATTCTTTGATCTCTTTTCTTCCACAACATCACCATCAGGATTGTAGTGCAAATGTACTACAAAGAATTGAGGACTATGTTCTATTGTTTCATATTTCATATTTTGCACCAGAGACAGAGTTTATTACTTTGTATCCAGCCCACTTCTGTCAACCATCTACTTTGTTTTTCAGATGGTCAGAAGATAGTAGTTGTAGTGGGATACACTTGAATCCTTGGCATAATTTCCCAGAGCTTAAGCTATGCTAGTAGAGACTAGGTTACTATGTGTTAAAGGGGCTCTAAAAACTTTTTCATTGAATGTATGGTTGGATTAGATGTCTTTCAAGCTTCCTCTCAAAATATTCTGTAAATCATTTTTTTTAAAAGCTTCATTCACCTGCTTAACAAAAAGTTTCCCTTCCTACTAAAAGCAGCTACCTATTTTTAACTTTATTTAATAATCCTCAAATATTTAGTCTTTCAATATAGATTTATAGAGGGAATACCAAAATATGAGGTTTTTTTTCTAGCCTTTTCCAGAAAGCAATAGTTTATTTGATTGAAAACTATAAAAAAGTCATAAATCCCTATTGAGATAAATTTGGAAAAGCTGAATGAGATTTAGGGTCATCTATTCTGAGCTTCATTGGTGGAATCTTATCTTAAAGTCCAACCTGTATAGTTATTGAGGTCAGTGGATTGATAACTATTGAATGAAATAATAAAATAGAGAGCAAAAATATAAAAAGATGGGGAAATTGATTATAACTGAGGTATGACACTCCTATATCCTGATTTCAGCTTCATGATTTGTGAAAAAGATGGGGTGGGGTAAGGTCATTTTTAAAATAACATAATTTACTAATCATATCAAATAAGTCAAAATGAAAGTCACTGTGATTAGAGAAGTTACTCAGAAACAGACTAAAGGATATTAATCTTATTTTACAGTTTACCAAATGCTTTTATATAGATTAGTTTATTTTGCCTCATCAACCCTCTGGAAGTGTGAAGTGGGTAATTAGGAGTAATATTTCCCCCATTTTATATGTGAAAAAATTAAAGTTGTAAAGCAGAGAGATCAGTCAAAAAGAAAATAACAGAGCCAGGGTATGAGTATATGCCTTTTAACCTGACTTCCTCTACCATACCATGGGGCTGTTAGATAGACAGAGATGAGCTAGACAACATTCTTAGTTCTAAAACCATGGGAATGTTTTTTCTTTTCACATCATAGATGAATCATAGATGTAAAACCTGAAGGGGTATAAGAGGTCAGCTATTCTTCCCCTCTCATTTTAAAGATAATTGTGGCCCAGGGATTCTGTGATTTTCCAAATGTCACAAAGACAGCAAGCATTGGAGGAAGGATTTGAACCCAGTCTATAGCCAATGCTCTCTTTACTGTACCGCATTTTAGTAATTGTTAGCATATAATGTTATTGAAATGATCCAACTCAGACAACTGCCCTTCCCACACTCATTCAATACATGAGTATAGCCCCATACTGGTATAAAGTTTCTTCCCTCTCATCAACTGAGGTACTAAGTTCTCTCTTTTAACCTGGATTTCTATCAAGTTCAATAGACAATATTTTATTACATGGCTTTTTTTTTTCCCTCGGAAGACTAAAGATCTAAATTTACATCTTTGTAACTTTCAAATATTTTTCCAAGTTTTATTCCCTGGTACTGAAGAAAATCAATCTTATCTGCCCCCAAATGACAGACTTTTAAATTCTTGAAGAAAGCTACTATATTCCCTCTACATCTTCCTTTCTCCTGGCTTAACATCTCCAGTTGCTTCATGGGGCACAAATTTAAGACCTTTTACAACTGAGCTTTGCCCAAACTGAATTATCACGGTCTGATAGAAGTTTCAGCTCCATTTTAAAATTTATAACAAATATATTTGTTACTTTGGTATTTAATAACTTTAAAATAACTATAATATAGTTCACCTTATCTTACATAATAATGTCAGACAGATAACATTGTGTGTAAGGCTTTTTTTGGGGGGGGGATTTTTTTTCATAAAATAGCAGAATTTTAGAGTTTAGAAGACCTCAAAGGCAATCAACATGTAGCAAGCCTCTAAATGCCCTGTAGAGCATGACCATCTCTTCAATCATTCCTAATGTATTTTCTACATAGTACCATCTCCTTTCTTCCAGTGGCCCAAAGCACTTTATAGCTAGCACTTATGTAGTACTATTATGTGCCAGGAATTGTGCTAAGCACTTTACAAACATTTCATTTATAATAAGTACTTTGTGAGGCAACTATGCTGCATTGTAAAGAACTCTAAACACAAGGTTGGTTTCCCTAATGGGTTCCAGGTTTGGTTTTGTTATGCATTAGTTGCACAAGCTTTGAAGAAATCATTTAAATTCTCCAAATTATCAGCTTCCTTGTCTGCAAAATGAGAACCTTAAGTTTCTATAACTCTTTCTTCAAAGAGTTATAGTGAAGACCAAATTATGAAATATGCATGAAAGTAGTTTGTGAACATACAATTGAACTTACCTGAAGAGATAAGTTCTTATAGTTGTAGTTAAAAGTGCACTTTTCCAATTTTAAAACTTTTAAGTATATTGCTTTTTGAACCAAATGCAAACTCATTATTTCGGGGAAAATTCCTACATATTTTCAGTTTGACCCTGTTTTGTAAAAGGATGTAAGCCTTACCAAAATAATAATAATCATAACTAATAATAATAACTAGCATTTCCATGGGTAACTAGATGGCACAGTGGATAGAGCACTGGTACCAGAGTCAGGAAAATCTGACTTCAAATCTGTGCTCAAGCACTTATTGGCTGTGTGAACCCTCAGCAAGTTACTGAACTCTGTTTACCTCAGTTTCCTAACTGTAAAATGATTTAGAGAAGAAAATGGGAAACCACTCAAGCGTCTCTGTCAAGAAAATCCCAAATAGGATAACAGAGAATTGGGCATAACTGAAACTAAACCTCAAGCATTTATATAGCACCCAATTCGTGACAGATGCTGTACTAAGCACTTTACAAATATTTCATTTTATCCTCCCAACTATCTGGAATGGTAGGTGCTAATAGTACCCCCATTTTGCAGTTAAAGCAACTAAGACAAATAGAAGTTAAGTGATTTCCTTAAGGTCATGTACCTAACTAAGTATCTGAGAATAAATTTGCAATCAGGTCTTCCTGACTCAAGGAACAGTGTTCTCTACTCATTGCATCACTTACCTTCCCTAAATGCCAAAACAGTTCCACTGAACAGATAAGAGTTTATATTTTCACAAAAGAAATATTAGTATATTCTAGCTTTTAAAACAACAACAACTATAATTCTTGGAAATTAACCAAGCATCAAGATTCATCTTGATTATGTATATGCTATGAACCCCAAACTGTCATCACCTCTCTCAGTCCTGCTTTCCTGGCTCCAACAGTTCACACCTGTAACTTGTTAGCACTAAAAAGCATGAAAGGTGCCTGGGCTCAAAGCCACAGGAGCCTTGTCATGTAATCATGTTGAGGTTCTTTCCAGATTCATAACTTGAATAGATATTTTGTGGCCCTATAATTATCTTTCCATGTTATATAAATATCACTTTACCACTTGTATTTGTGTTTTGCATGCACAACAAAATAAGACAGCATAAATCTCCTTAACTTCAACTAAGTGACAGAATAAAACCTTTTCCTAATTACTTTTGCAGATCAAATAAAATTTTTACAACATAAGTTTTAAAATATTAGCATGTACACAGATGTGTACATCTAGACTGGATTGAAATTCAAAACTTATGATTAATTTCTGCTTTCCTTTACAAAAGTCTTTGCTGACTTGAAGGTCTCTGTCTCTGTCTCTGTTTCTTTCCCTTTTGCCCTTCTCTCTCTCTCTCTCTGTCTTTTTTTTTCTCTTTGTAACTGTCTCTCTGTCTTTTCTTGTATTTATCTGTCTTTATAATGTTTCCTCCTCCACACAAGATGCACCATGATCTCATGTTCTAAAAAGATTTTTTTAAAAAAGAAAAAAAAAAAAAAGCACTGAAGCTTATTATCAGAAAGAGTAACACCTGTTCTAGTTTATTCGCGAAAGATAAAATGCACTAACATCCATTAACATGTTCTTCACTTTTTTGAAAATACATTTAGACTCTGGTTAAAACATGAAGCTTACATGGTGAGGTATAGTACATCTCTGTTATGTGGGCAAAAATCTTTGACTGTGGGCAAAATGGAAATCCTACATCTTCGTCCACAGTAACTAGCACCATAGCTCATTCTGTCATATTTGTATTTTATGGCATCCCTAGAAAAACAACAACAACAACAATTAATGGGATCTTCCCTAAAGGTGCTACACGTACAGTGAAAAGATATTCTGAATATCTTTTGAATTTGAAGTAGGGAATGCACTTCCTAAGATGGAGAATCAATGTAGAATTGAAATACTAACCAAATAAAGTGAATAATGTTCAAAGAAAATCTGATGCTTGAATCAGGTTCATCAACTTCTCAAAGGCCTCAATCTCTAACTTACATTTTGAATAAATTCCTTTCATAGTAATCAAGATAAGCCAAGCTGAAGGATTTCAGATGTTTATATGCTTCTAAAATTAATACTTAGATTATTCCCAACCTGAGATGAATGCAATATCCTGAAAACTCAGGAGGTATAATTGAACATGGTGGGGATTGTGATCATTTCCTTCAAAGAATTTGTCATTTAGAACAAAATTTTTTCACCAAAGCATCCATAGAGAGATTTCAGAGAATCCGTGAATGGGAGAAATCAATTGTTTGGGGCAGGGAAGGGGTGGGGTGGGGATAGGCTGTTTTATTAGTTTTAAATGAAATTTAACATTTCTTTTGTTTATTAATTTTTGGTAAGAGTTCTAAGATGGGTTCATATGCTTTGCCATGTAGCAAAAAGATTATGCTCATGCACATAAATTCTTAAGAACCTCTGATTTTCATGGAAGAAAAGATGGATGAAATTACTATTAGTACATATATAGAGAGAGAATCAGGCAGCTCTGGGTTTTGTCCTTTATCTGACACATACTAAATGACTGTGGGCAAATCACTTAACCTCATAGACTCTGAGGTAACTTCCTTAAGCTAAAAATAGGTAAACTGCTGATTTACATAAGTGGAAGGAGTTCCACACAAGGATAAAATTAGAGAGTCTGAACTCCCCCTACTCCCACAACACATACACACACACACACACACACACACAATTAAAGGAACTAGAGAAATTAAAACAAAAATGAAACAGCAGCTGTTGTCATGAAGCTTTTTCTGAAAATATATTCTACTGTAAATAACATAATTTGAGAAAAAAATGAAGGGAGAGATAATCGCAGTATTTGAGAGTTTTAACAGCCCTCAGAAACTACCTAGGCCAAACCGTATTGATAAGAAATCTCTTCTACAATATAATGACCATAAAGGTGTTCATGAGAAGAAACTCAATAATAGAAAAGTCTGGAAGTTTGCATGAAAGCAGGACCTAAGGCCCAAGTGGTGATCATTTATACCTGCATGGAAATGTAGAATTACTAAAGAAGACTAAAAAAGAAATGTTACCCAAGACCATGCTTAGTCAAATAACAGAATATCTATCAAAGTACCAAAAAAGTCTGGAAGGCATTCTGCTTTAGCATTCATATTGAACATCTCTATTGGAAAATCAACATTTAGAATTACTTGACTTGGCAACAATTTCTGTTGTTGCTGTCAGTATAGACACTGCTGCACCAAACTAGATAGCCCTTATATGAGCACAAAGCTCAGGTGTTTTATATATCTCATGTTAATTCAGGTACTGCATTATGGAAGAAGAAAGTATATTATATTTAGAATCAAAAGACATGGGTCTGAATCTGTACTTTTCTACTTGCTTGATGACTTTCTGTGTCCCTCTTAGTCATTAATCCTATGATCCTATTTCTGTGGGATCTTAGGCAATTTACTTGACTTCTCTGGGCCTCAAGTTCTCATATATAAAGTGAGTGGGTAGCATTAGATGACTTCTAAGACCTCCTTCCACATGTAAATTCTAGGAAACTATAATTATGATAATAGGTCAGGATGGCTATAATTGGTAAGATTTAATATATTACAATCAAAACTAAGACAAATGGAAAGATAGATATAGAGGGAAAGAGGGAGAGAGGTAGATAGATAGATAAATAGATTAGATAGATAGATAGATAGATAGATAGGTAGGTAGATAGATAAGGAATAAAATAACAATTACATGTATTTTGAGTCAGGGCAGGTGAAATTTCATGATTAAGAAATCTTTTCAAATTAGAATTTCTTGTCTGTTGTCAATTTGTTCAAATCTCTGTTTCTCTTTGTCTCTGTCTATTCTCCCTCTATCTCTGTCTCCTGTTTCTCAACACACACACACACACACACACACACACACACACACACACACACACACACACTTATACTCTATATACACATATTATATATAAAAATATGAGTATATGTTATATATTATTATATATAATAAACATGTGTATATGAATGTATATAGACATAAATATGTTTATGCATATATACATGTATAGTATAAGCATATGTGTATATGCATATATACGCATATATATTAGCTTTGCCTGTTCAACAGCATCCTCAAAATCAGGATTTAACATATCCCTTTTACTTGCTCCAAAGTGAATTGCTATACAGTGACACATAATTCTCTATCAATCATATGATATCGTAACACATATGTTCCACTTACTGATAAGGACAATTATGGTTGATATTTTCCTTTTTTTCTACTTCCAGAAAATAAAAGCATGACATATCTTATAGAAAAATGGTCTGTAAATTTCACAAAACCTTCTAATGGGTAGAGCTAGGTCATAACTTACATGAAGTTGTTTTTCATTATAAAAATCAACTTATTTAGCTTAATCTCATGTCATGACTTTAATTTGTCTATAGCAATCAATTCCTGCTCTTCCAACTTCTTGTCCTATCCTATTATTGATCTTCCACTAAACTGCCAAGATTATATCTCTTCATGCTATCACTATTTTCTTCAAAACCTTCTACTGGTGCTAATAAAGATCAGTCCTCATATTTCAATAAGAATCAGTTGCTTACTTAATTATGTCAACCCATTACTTCTGACAGTGCACCAGTCCATTTATTCTGTTTAACCTATACTAATCTCTTGACCTCCCCTGTAGCTGTAACTTTTCAGAGCATCTCAGTTATCCCGTGTGTAACTGCCAGAGGAGTAATTCTCTTCCATATCAAGCAGTCTAAGCACTCTTTAAACAACATGAAATTTCATCTCTTTTCAGCAAGGTGTATGAAAAACCTTTATTGTATACCTCCCACTTCCATATATCCCGTGGTCCCTACGTATAGGTACTGAGTGCCTATACGTAGGGAAATTTTTTTTTCTTATTTTATTCAATGTTAACGTCTATTCTATAGTACACCATTTGCTTGTTCTTGATCAGGAGAGCTTAAAAAGATTATTCGCTCTCATTGACTTTGTACAATGTTGGGCACTCAGGTACAAATGTCATTTATTACCATTTGATAATAATTGATCCATTCAGAGTGTGTCTGATTTGTCAGAGGTAGCTTCCAGGAGAAAGTAGGTACTGAGCTTTTACTTAATAAACAACAAAAAGAATGTGATTTAAGGATGAAAGAAAGAAGACTGGCCTATGTAAAGTTCAGAGAGATAGCCAGATATCTCACATGCCCATGGATTAACATGTTTTGATCATTACTCAATATTCATTTTAAAAAGACTCCCTCTGAGCTTCTACTTAGAAACTAATTGTCTTTCTTTCAGAAAGGATCCAGGTATCTTTTAGCCCATGTCTTAGGCTGAATTCTAATATTTTAGCATTGGAGGAGTCCTACTTTATTTTTTGAACTGATACTTATTAGGTAAACATAATATTTTAAGAAAGGTATTAAAGTGACATGAAATCTACTTAGCAGAACTCTGCACTATTTATTCTCTATAAAGAAAAATTACTCTGGTAACAAATTCATTCCTAAATGCAGAATTATACAAGTTCTTGAAATAAATTACTTTTTTGGTACTTTAGAGTCTCAACTTCAAGGTAAAAAAAAAAAAATCTAATTACCTGATAGAAAATTACTTAAAGCATTTCTTTGACTGACACTATGCACCTCATTTCATGGCTGGTACATCATGTAAGAAAGTAATTGTACAATTAATAATTCATTTGTCATTCCTATTAATAGAATAGCATTTAGTTTTATAATATTTTTTCTTCTAACAGAATTGTCATTAGTGATAAAATATAGATAAATCTCTGTGATAAAACAACAAAATTATCTTTTTAAGTGAAAAATGCCTGAACATAATGATAAATTCACTGCAGTCTATCTGACAAGGGAAAGAGTTCCAATGACAGAGGTAGCCAAAACCACTGTTTTCCAAGGCTTAATGAAATCATCAGCTGAACTATAATTTTTAAACTTTTGGGTTAATCATCCCGTTAGAAGCCTAGTTCTCAACTAGTAGTTGAAGAATCTTGTATTTTGATTCTTGTTTACATAATTTAGGCATCTCCAAATTTTTTTGTGTCCCATTTTTTTCCCCTACATACTGTCCAGCATTTGTAAATTTCCTTTCTGCCATGTTAGCAAATTTGAGAAGTATGAGATGGTATCTAAGAGTTCAGGTTCTTTTTTTTGTTATCTGTTACTATTATTATAATCATTGTCATTATTCCATATAATTGATTTTCAAAACAGATATCTGAGCAGCTTGGCACAGGAAATAACACTGGTAAGAGCATTATGCAATGACAAATGTTTATATGCACAAATTGACATATTCAATTAGTGCAAAGTATGGCATTTCAGAATCCTCAAGTGAAAAACATTATTGAGTCTCTAATTAGATGATAGACTTAAGACAGACTATGGTTATTGTATGTAGTTAGTGTATGTTCATTAGTTCCATTATGGCTAAGACAGTTTTATTTGTCACCTTATACAGTAGTGTTCAAACTTCGTCAGGAAGATTTAAGATAAAATTGAATCCTTTCCCCATCATGGTCACAGGGAAGGAAAAAAGCTCCCAAAGATGAAAGACTGACAAGATTCCCTATCACTTTACTGGCATTTTCCTAAATAATAAAGACTGAACTTCTGACCTCCTTTCACATTTGTGGTTTCCTTCTTCCTCTGTTAGCAGGATTGACTAACTTCACTCCTCTTCTCTTTGAGGGATGGATGAAGAAGATCAACCTGGCTCACTCTCTAGGGAAATAATCTATTATTTTATGACTAAGTATGCAATAATCGAAGTGACACAATGGTCCTATGGAGTACAAGCTGTATGAAGAAGATATCCAAACTCATCTGAGAGGTCCATAGTGAGAGGATCTCTCACCAATTAAAATGAACTATTCTCATAACCTAAAACAGGATTTGTCTAGAAAATTCTGGCACATATATTAAAAAGGACGAAAGCCTCCATTTCATTGCTCTTTATCCAACTTCCACAGTCATATAATTTCCTCGATTTCAACAATAATCTGTCGACTTTGAGATATATGGTAGAATGAGAGGTTATATTTTAACCTTACTTTCTTAACTACTTCCAAATAATAGGAAGTGTATCAAATAAAGTCATAGAAATTACAAGAGAAGAAAAGAAAGGGACTCTTCCCTCTTTGCATAGACATACTTTAATTTCTATAGAAAAATAAAGGGTCTGCATTAAGAATCCAGTGTTTCTACCTGACTTTGCATTTTAATCTATTGCTAAAGCAGAAGTACTATAGTTACCTATACATTTCCTCTTGGGGGCACTGGGGATAGAGGGGGAGCCCCAGGAGGGGAGGTAGGATAATGTGAGTTCAATTTCAACTTCAAACACTTACTTGCTGTGTGACTCTCAGCAAGGCATCTAAACCCTGTTTGCCTCAGTTTTTCATCTACAAAGTGAGAGGGAGAAATAAATGGCCAACAGTAAACAGTGATGGTATCATTGCCAAGAATACCCCAAATGCATTCACAAAGAGTCAGAGGTGACTAAAAACAAGAAGTTGCCTCTCAGGAGCAACCCTGGGTAACTGCACCCAGTTACTCCTTAATGAAGGTGGGGCACTGACCTCACCCTCACTAGTGACAAAGAAAGCAGGCATTTCTAGTTGAGAGTGAAGTTCAATAATTCAGAGCCTGCAGCAACGTTTTCTAATAAAGAAGGAAAAGTGAATCCATATGAAGGCTGAGGAAAAGGTGGGGTATGAGCCTAGCTACGGTGACTTTTTGAACTTTTTAAATTTATTTTTAGTTCTCAACATACATTTCTACAAGATTTTGAGTTACAAATTTTCTCCCCATCTTTCCTCTACCCCCACTCCAAGATATTGAGCCTACTGAATACCCCTTCCCCCAATCTGATCTTTCTTATATCTTTCCCCATACCCCATCTAACTTTCTAGTAAGACAAGATGGGATTCTTTACCCCAGTGACTGTATATCTTATTTCCCAGTTGCATATAAAAAACATTTTTTTTAAACATTTTTTTAAAAACTTTGATTTCCAGATTCTTTCCCTCCTTCTCTCCCACCAACTCCCACTGGGAAGATAACCAATTCAATATAGGTTGTACGTGTGTAGTTATACAAAACATTTCCATAGTAGTTAAATTGTGAAATACTAATTGTATTTCCCTCCATCCTGTCCTCCTCCCCACTTATTCTATTTTCTGTTTTGACCCTGTTCCTTTTCAAAACTACGTGCTTCCGTCTACTGTCTCCTGCAATCTACACTTCCTACTATCATCCCCCCATGTATCCCCTTCCCCCCTACCTGTAGGGTACAATTTCCAAATGAGTGTATGTTCTTCCCTCCTTAAGCCAAATTCAATGAGAGTAAGGTTGACCCATTCTCTTTCACCTTCCTGATCCACCTACTCCTCCATTGTAACACTTTTTTCATGCCTCTTTTATGTGAGATAATTTACCCTATTCTATCTCTCCCTTTCTCCTTCTCTTATTATATTCCTCTTTTACCTCTTAATTTTATTTTTTAGATATCATCCCTTCCTATTCAATTGTTCCTGTGCCCTCTACGTATATATGAACACACATATACACACACTCACATGCATTTATACACACAAGTACCCTTCTATATATAAATGCATGTGAATACATAAATATATATGTATATATATATATATATACATATATATTCCCTTCAATTATCCTCATACTGAGAAAAAGTCTCATGAATTACAATTATTGTTTTTCATGTAGGAATGTATATAGTTCAACTTTAATAAGTCCCTTATGATTTCTTTTTCCTGTTTGCCTTCTTATGCTTCTCTTGCTTCTTATATATGAAAGTCAAATTTTCTCTTCAGCTCTGTTTTTTTCATCAAGAATATTTGAAAATCCTCTATTGCATTGAATGATCATAATTTTCCCCTGAAGCACTGTACTCAGTTTTGCTGGGTAGGTGATTCTTGGTTTTAATCCTAGCTCCTTTGACCTCCAGTATATCATGTTCCAAGGCCTTCGATCTTTTAGTGTAGAAGCTGCTAGGTCTTATGTTATCCTCCTTGTGTTTCCACAATACTCAAATTGTTTCTTCCTGACTGCTTGCAAAATTTTCTCCTTTATCTGGGAACTCTGAAATTTGGCTATAGTATCCCTAGGAGTTTTCTTTTTGGGATCTTTTTCAAGAGGCAATTGATGAATTCTTCCAATTTCTATTTTGCCCTCTGGTTCTAGTATATAAGGCAACTTTACTTGATAATTTCTTGAAAGATTTTGTCTAGGCTCTTTTTCTGATCATGACTTTCAGGTAGTACAATAATTTTTAAATTATCTCTCCTGGATCTACTTCCTAGGGCAGTGGTTTTTCCAATGAGATATTTCACATTGCCTTCTATTTTTTCATTTGTTTGGATCTGTTTTATAGTATCTTGATTTCTCATAAAGTCATTAGGTTCCATTTACTCCAATCTAATTTTAAATGAATTATTTTCTTCTGTGAGTTTTTAAAATTTCTTTTCAATCTGGCCAATTCATCTTTTTAAGGGATTCTTCTCCTCATTGACTTTTTCTGTCTCTCTTGCCATTTGAGTTAGGTTTGTTTTTCTTTAAGGTGTTATTTTCTTCACTCAGGTTGTTGCTAGTTTTGGCATATGATTGTGATAGAATACCATTGCACTATAAGAAATGAAGAAGGAGATGGTTTCAGAGAAATATTGAGAGACATTTTTATGAACTGATGCAAAGTGAAGTGAATGGAACCAGGAAAAACATCGTATAGAGTAAAAGCAATACTGCATGATGATCAACTATGAATGTCCTCACTGTTCTCAGAAATATAATGATCTAAGAAAATTTCAAAGGACTTATGATGAAAAATGCTATCAATCTCCCGAGAAAGAACTGATGAAGTCTGAATGAAGATCAAAGGATACTTTTTTACGTTGTTTATTTTTTTTCTGTCTGTTTCCTTTTGCAATAGGACTAATATGAAAATGTGTTTTGCATGATTTCACATATATATTCAATATCAGATTGTTTATCTGAGGAGGGAGAGAGGAAGAGAGAATTTGGAACTCATTTTCTTAAATGAATGTTAAAATTTTTGTTTACATGTAATTGAGAAAAACAATAAGATAAAAATTAAATGTAAACTTTTTGAAAGAGCACATACTTTTTTATTTTTTAAAATAAATTAATTTATTTATTTTTGTGTTTACATCATTCATTTCTATGAGATTTTGAGTTACAAATTTTCTCCACATCTTTCCCCTACCCACCACCTCAAAACAACGATCCCAATGTATAACCCCTCCCCCAATCTGCTCTCTCCTATGTCCTTCCCCATAGCCCCTCTGACTTTTCAGTAGGGCAAGATGGATCTCCCTACCCCAATGCCTGCATATCTTAATATGTGATTGCATGTAGTTAATAATAATAATAATAATAATAATAATAATAATAATAATAATAATAATAATTACATATATATATACACATATATAACATTTGATTATAAAACTTTAAATTCTACATTCTTTCCCTTTCTCTCTCATCACCCACCCCCACTGGAAGGACAACCAATTCAATACAGGCCGTACATGTATAATTACGCACAATATCTCCACAGTGGACATATTGTGAGAGACTGATTATATGTCCCTCCTTCCTATCCAATCCCCCCCCCCCAATCGTTGTTCTATTCTCTACCCTGTACCTGTTCCTTTACAGAAGTGTGTGCTTCCAGGAACCCTCACCCTACCCTGCCCTCCCCTCATCATCACGCCTCTTATCCCTATCCCCCCTACCCTCCTGTGTGGTAAGATACCCAGTTTAGAGTTTATGTCATTCCTTCCCTAAGCCAAATTCAATGAGAGTAAGGTTGACCCAGTCCCTTTTGCCTTTCTGTTCTTCCCCTCAATTGTAACAATTATCCCTTGCCTCTTCAATAGGAGATGATTAACCCCATTCTGTCTCTTCCTGTCTCCTCTCATTCCAATCCTCTCCTACCTCAGAATTTCACCTTTTAAAGTACCATCCCTTCCTATTCAAGTCATCCTGTGCCCTCTATGTACACATATATACACATACTCACATACGTGTTCATAAACATATATAAATTGTCCTATGTAGACATATATGTATGTATACATACATATATATGTATATTTATGTGTGTATATATATATATATATGTATATATATATATATATACTTTTGTATTCCCTTCACCTGTCTTCATACTGTGAAAAGTTTTATAAGTTACAATTATTGTTTTTCCACATTGGCATGTAAATAGTTCAACTTTGATAACTTCTTTAGGATTTCTTTTCTATGTTTACCTTCTCATGCTTCTTGTATTTCAGTGTCAAATTTTCTTTTCAGTTCTTATTTATTCAGCAAGAATGTTTGAAATTGCTCTACCTCACTGAATGACCATATACATTATACTCAATTTTGCTGGGTAGGTAATTCTTGTTTTTAATCCTAGCTCCCTTGATATCCAAAATATCATATTCCAGGCCCTTGGATTCCTTAATGTAGAAGCTGATAGATCCTGGGTTATTCTGACTGTGTTTCCACAGCATTCAAATTGTTTCTTCTTGTCAACTTATAATATTTCCTCCTTGATCTGGGAACTCCAGAACCTGGCTATAATGTTCTTAGTAGTTTTCCTTTGGGGATCATTTTCGAGAGGTGATCAGTGAATTCTTTCAAGTTCTATTTTACCTTCTGGTTCAAAAACATCTGGGCAATTTTCCTTGAGAATTTCTTGAAGGATGCTTTCTAGGTTCTTTTTTTGATCATGGCTTTCAGGTAGTCCAATAATTTTTAAATTGTCTCTCCTGGATCTATTTTCCAGGTCAGTGGTTTTTTTCAAGGAGATATTTCACATTGCTTTCTATTTTTTCATTTGTTTTGGAACTGTTTAATAGTATCTTGATTTCTCATAAAGTCATTTACTTCCATTTGCTCCACTCTAATTCTGAAGGAATTATTCACTTCAGAAAGCTTTTGAGATTCTTTTTCCATCTGGCAAATTCAACGTT
>JAQQSV010000745.1:0-48703 GCA_028646515.1 Pseudochirops corinnae
AGGTAGGATGATGGAGGGGAGGGCAGGAGGGTGGAGGGTTGATGGAAGTGCACACTTCTGTAGAGGGACAGGGACAGGGTAGAGAGTGGAACGGGGGGGAGGGCCAGATAGGAAGGAGGGACATGTAATCAGTCTCTCACAATGTGCCCACTGTGGAGAGGTTCTGCATAATTACACATGTACAGCCTGTATTTGATGGCTTGTTCTTCCAGTGGGGGTAGCTGACGAGGGAGGAAGAGAAAGAATCTAGAATTTAAAGCTCTATAATCAAATGTTAAAAATATATATGTGTGTGTGTATATATATATATATATATATATACATACACACACATATATATGTAAAATTATTGTTACTATTATTATTGGCTACATCCCACTGGAACTTGGGATTCACAGGCACTGTGGAGGCAAGATCCATCCTGCCCTATCGGAAAGTTAGAGGAGTGATGGGGGAGGACATAGGAGAGATTAGATTGGAGAAGGGGTTATACAAGGGGATGGTTGTTTTGAGGGGGAGGGGTAGGGGAAAGATGGGGAGAAAATTTGCAACTCAAAATCTAGTGGAAATGAATGATGTAAACTAAAATAAATAAAAGAAAATTATAAAAGAAAAAAATATACTTACTATCCATGTGACCTTGGGCGAGTCACTTAACCCCAATTGCCCCTCCAAAAAAGCAAAAAAAACCCCAAAACATTGTGACCCTATGAGGCTATATTTAAGTATATGAGTGTTGTTATTAAAAACAAGATATATTTTAAACAATATTTAATATAGGTTAATATATTTTTATGGAAATAAAAGTAGCCTAAAGAAACATTTTAACATTAATGTTTTTACTTACCAAAATGCAGTCCACTTTAGATTGTACAGTTTTACTAAAAAGAGAGGAGGAAAAAAAAGTTAATCACTGTGATATACTTGTTGACTTTTAATATTCCAAAGCACATATACTGATCTGTCTGTCTTTTGCTTGCTGTTCATGAGAACAGTCATATACCTTCTTTCTATTAAAAAATCCAAATGGAGAAAAATGATCTGGAATCTCTCAGATTTTTTTCCACAGACAAAAAGGAGGAAAAACAATTATTACCCACTTACATGTTTCCCAGCTTTAAAATAAATGTAATTACAACCTCACAATTTATCAGAATTACCTACGTGTTTCCTAAGTACACCATTATTTCATATTCCCCCACCCCGTTCACATAGCAAATGCATCTTCTCCTGAGTATTAATATCAAATGATGTTCTGAAGAGTTAGTCATATCCAGTTAAAGGGGAAGTAAATGTTTATAAAGTATCATACTTAGAACTAAGGATATAGGACAAAGGATATAGGACACAACCTGCCTTAAGATTATGGCTTCCTTTGAATTTAAAAACAAAAAAACAATATAATTTTGAATCTGGAAACTTCTTACAAAATAAATTAGAAAAATAAAAAATGATTAAAGATGCTAAAAAAAAGTATTTAATAATTATTCAGAAAAATGAGATAATTTAATAAACTTAAAAGAGGATATGGCAATTTATAGAGGTTTTATTACATAGGTAATTTCCTATATATTACTATGCTGGAAATATGAAAGATAAATTATATATAAAATTCTCACTAGAGCTTGAAGGGACCTCAGAGGCCATCTAGTACAACCTAATCTTTTAAGAGATGAGTAAACTGAGGCCCAGCAAGGATAATAACTGCCTTGCCCAAAGTCACACAAACACTAAGCATCAAAGGAAAGATTTAAATCCAGGTCCACTGTCTCCAGGGTCAGTATCCTTTCTACTATACCACACTGATACTGTACATGGACAGTGAGCTAAGCCCAAAAATGAAAAAGAAGAAATATAACAGGCAAGATTGTCTTTAAAAAACTGTACAATTCTTTTTATGAATCCAAATTTTGTGGCTCATCTTTTAAAAGTCAAATCTTCCAATAAAATTAAGTAATGAATACTATAGTGTCTGAATTTAAAGATCAACTGAAGGGCTTCAGTACATTACATCCATGGAGACTGCAGAAGCAGTTAAAAGAATGTCATTAAAGAAATACACAACCATAAAAAAAAAAAAAAGCTAGTCACCTAGAACAAGTGGACAGTCTAACCTCTCCATTGAGAGGCACTGGCAAGAGAAGAGGAAGAAAAATATGAATGAACCCCTCAGGCAAATTTCTAAGTCAGAGAGTAGCACAGGATAGGCAGAGATGAATGGGTCATAATTTGAATTACTGGAGGTAATATACATATACATGAAAGCACAGACCCACTGGAAGTTTTGGACTAATGATTCATTAGAGGAAAACACTGCCTTAAAAGTTCTCCTACAAGATATTTTCCATTAATGAGCAAAAATCACACAAGATTTCTTGGAATGATGAAGCAACAGAAATAATTTTGAGATAAATTCCTAACAAGTGAGACACAAAATAGGTACTTAAAATGTGTATATCTTGTTTTTATATCAGCTTCCCTTCCTTTTAAAATTTAACATACAATAAACTCTATGCTATTTTCAAAACTGTCCTACTTATCTATGCTTCTGTTCTTTTATGAAGATTTTAGAAAATGTTTCAATTACTCTCTTTTGTTTGGCATTCCCTGTTAAAAGCCCTTCCAAAACCACCATCACAATTAAAAATCTGGGGGGAGGTGGGAACAACTGCAGAACAATGACACAACAGCAGCACAGCACACATGCACAGGAGCACTTAGTAAGAAATAAGCACAGTCAAGAAAAACAAACCCACACCAGTCACGTCCAAGAACGTACGTCTCTGCAATGTGTATCCATCCCCTTCTGAAAGAAAGTGGTGCACATACTTCATCATGGGTCCTTTAGTCACGCCTGGTCACTGCTTTGATCAAAGCTCTTAAATCTTTCAAAGTTGTTTTTCTTTACAACATTGTTTTCTTTCTATAAATTGCTTTCCTGGTTCTGCTCATTTTACTACCTCCATTTATACTCCCTAGGATTCTCTGAAATCATCTCTTTATTACATATTCTATTATATTCACATGCCACAGTTTATCCAACCTTTTCCCGACTGTCTAATAAGCAACCTAAGGCGTCCCTTCAGACTCTAATTCTCACCTCCACCTCCCGTCCTCCTCAGGATCAGGAGTTGTGTTGTCCTTGTCACTGTTCCCTCCCTCGTATTCTCTTCCCCTTTAATGATCCCTCCCTTCCTCATATCAGCTTGACTCCCTGTTGAATTTTACTAATTTCTACACAAAACATTGTGCGTTCAAGCTTCCTTTAACCATTCTGGATGACTGAAGTTTAATCTGATGCCCACGTCCCCTACTCTTTCCTACATGTTTGTATATTTGTCTCAAGTACACCAATTATGAGAAATAACAAGCAGCCCCCTCCACCCTTTCCTTACATTAGTTATATCTCCTTTGACTCTCTCTTCTGGAAACTTCCCCTCATCAAACCCTCAGAATAGAACCCAATCCACCCTACAACTTCTGTTTTTCTTGTTTAATAGTCTTTAAAGACATTAAAATTCTAAAGGGAAACATTTCTTCTCCCTTATTGATATGTTAGCACTATAAATCATCAGGCAGCTCAATTACTAAAATTAAGTCACCTTTCCAGGTTTTTCTGGTCTTTTGTGCTTGTATTTCAAATCTTTAGTCTTTTTTTTTTTTTTTTTTTAACTCAGATATGCTTGAAAGTCCTCTTTTCCATTAAGGATTCATTTTTCCCTGGTAGGATTATTCAGCTTTATAAATGATTTGTAAATTATCTCTCCTTGACATGTTTTCCAGGTTAGCTGTTTTTGGTGGAGGGTATCTTACTTTTTTTCTATTCTTTTTAATCTTTTCATTTAATTTGATTTGGTCTATACTGGTTTTCAGGGATCTCATTCTTGGGTGAGATTTAACACTTTCTCTTCTAAGCTATTCTCCTTCCAGTTCTTTCTTCCAGAGCTTTTATTTCATTTTTAAGTATTTTATTTCATTTTTTTTTTTTGGTAAGTATTCATGATCCTTGTGAAAAGCCTGTGTTTTTCCTTCACTTGTTTGCAGTGGGATTTTAAATTATTTTTGGTACTGGATCCCAACAGTAAGATTAAACTACCACAGGACTTCTCAGGTTACACATTTTTATTTTCATTTTGGAATTACAGTGGCAAAAGCCTAGATAAATAAGTAATTATTAGTATGGTATTTAAGATTTCCAAAGTAAAACAGTTACCAAGCAAAAAATGCTAATTATACTACTACAGTTCATTACGTTAGAAAATCCTAAGGTTTCAGTGCAAGATCTAGAAATTACTCCTTACTTCTCTGATGACTGCCACCAAGTACCTCAATATAGTAATAAAATACAGCAACTAGATTTACTTGAGGCATGAAATTCATCTAAGAAAACAATAGGATCCTTTAATATGCATTGTTATTACTGTAGTTGTTGTTCATTCAGTTATGTCCAACTCTTTGTGAGCCCACAGACCCATGGCTGACCATGCCTTTCCATCTTCAACTCTATCCTAAAGTCTGGTCAAGCCTCTATGTTCATTGCTTCCATGACACTATCTATTCATCTCATCCTCTGTGGTCCCTTTCTCCTTTTTCCTTCAATCTTTCCCAGGATCAGTCTTTTCCAATGAGTCCTGTTTTTTCATGATGTGGACGAAGTATTTAAACTTCAGCCACAATATTTGTCTTTCCAATAAATGGCAAGAGTTAATTTCTTGATTTGATATGATTTATTTGATCTCTCTGCTATCCAAAGAACTCTCAAAAAGACTTCTCCAGCACCAAGCATCAATTCTGCAGCATTCAAACTTTCTTACAATCCAATTCTCACAGCCATACATTACTACTAGAAAAACCACAGCTTTGACTATATGGACCTTTGCCAGCAAGGTGGCAGCTCTGCTTTTTAGTATGCTGTCCAGATTTTCCATAGCTCTCCTTTCAAGGAGCAAGTGTCTTAATTTCATGCCTGCAGTCACCATCTACAGTGGTCTTTGAGCTCTAGAGTATAAAACCTGGCACTGCTTTCATTTCTTCTCTATTTGCCAGAATGTAATGGGATAAGATGCCAAGATCTTAGGTTTTTGGGTTTTTTTTGTTTTTAACATTAAAGCTTCAAGACCTCTTTTACACTCTCCTCTTTTACCATCATCAAGTGGCTTAATTATTCTTCATTATTTCTGCCATCAGAGTGGTATCACCTGCATTTTTGAGACTGTTGATATTTCTCCCAGCAAATTTAATCCCAGCTTTTGATTCATCCAGTCTGGCATTTTACATAATGTCCTCTGCATATAACTTAAATAAAAAGGCGACAATACACAGTCTTATTATACTTCTTTGCCAATCTTGAACCAATCAGTCACTTCATGTTCAATTCTAATTAGTACTTCTTGACTCATATACAAATTCCTCGGGGGACAAGTAAGATGATCTGACACTCCCATCTCTGTAAGGACTTGCCACAATTTACTGTGATCCAAAAAAAGACTTTATTTACTGTAGTCAATAAAGCAAAAATAGGTACTTTTATGGAACTCCCTTTCTTTCTCCATAAATTGGAGAATTTGGCAATTTGGTTTCTAGTTTCTCTGACTCTTGAAAAACCAGACTGCACTTCGTCTTGGGTCACATATTGCTAAAGCCTAACTTGTAAATCTTAAGCATAACCTTGCTGGCATGTGAAACAAGCACAACTATTCAATAGTTTGAACGTTCTTTGGTATTTCCTTTCTTTAGGACTGGGATGTAAACTGATCTTTTCCAACCCTGTGGCCACTGTTAAGTTTTCCAAATTTGCTAATATATTGAGTGCAACACTTTAACAGCATCATCTTTTAGGACCGTAAACATTTCAGCTGGAATTCTGTCACTTCCACTAACCTATTTTTGCATGAAATGTTGCCTTGAAACCCCCAATTTTCCTGAAGAGATCTCATCTTTCCCATTTCATTGTTTTCTTCTATTTCTTTGCATTGTTCATTTAAGAAAACCTCATCTTTCCTTGCTATTCTCTGGAATTCTCTACTAGGCTGGGTACATTTTCCCCTTTCTCCTTTAAAATTTGCTTTCCTTCTTTCTTCAGCTATTGGTAAAGCCTCATCAGACAGTCATTTTGCTTTCTTGCTCTTCTTTCTCTTTGGGATACTTTTTGTTGCTGTCTATACAATATTGTGAGCCTTTGTCCATAATTCTTCAGGGACTCTATCTACCAGATGTAATCCCTTAAATCTTTTCATCACCTCCTCAAATATTCATAAGAGATGTCAATTAGGTCATACCTATATGAACTGATGGTTTATATGCATTAGGCATTGTACTATATAACTTATGTAATGATTTACATTAAAACACCACTTTCTATGTAGAAACAATAAATACTTCAGTTAGAATAACATATATAATCCCTCAAGTACACACTGGATAATTAGTCTCAAATGTAATTATTATATACAATTTTTAGGGCCAAATCAACTACTCATACCCTCACTAGCTGTTACCCTGGGCACATCATTTAAAAGATATGTTTCAGTTTTCTCAAATGTAAAATTGATAACAGCACCTACCTCAGAGAGTTGTTGTAAAGATCAAATATGTTTTCAAAGCACTTGGCACTCGGCCTGGCACATGCTAGGTACTTTAAGTTAAGTTTCCTCCCTTCATGCCCTTTCATTTTATTTCCTCCTAATTATTTATTTCACTTCCCACAATGCTGTTCCAAATTTCTTTTTCTTTCCTCAAGTCTCCCATACCATGTCTTCTTCCTACCTTTCTCAGAGGAACTTTAACCTTCTACATGCAGCCTTCATCCATTGCCTCTCGTCTCCTCCAGATTGCCCCCACAATTATCCTCTTCCTAAATACTGAGTTTCTTTTGATCTACTTGATTCTATCCTTATTGCCTACAAACAAGCCCCAATGCTTATTACAAAACAATTTTTTTAATTGTACTATTCACAAGCTATCATTTATTTGTATCTTCTCCTTCTCAGCCAAACTACTATAAAAATGTTTCTTCTCCTTGCTTCCATTATGTCTCCTCTCACTTCTCCCTTTTAATCTTGTTTGCACAATTCAGCTGAAACTACTTTCTCTCATTCCCCTCTTAGTTACGCCTCTAACTTCTTAAACTAACACCATATTTTATCTGCAGTCTCCCCCGAATATCACTCAGCTCTGCTGGTCCCTCTTCCCATTGGTGAGCTCCTCTTGGGGCCTTCATTTTGATGAGAAGCCCAGGCTGTCCAATTTCATTCCACTCCCAACTATGCTTCTCTCTCTCTCTCCAAACTATACCAACTCACTGCACCAAGTATTTTCACATAACACAACTCCTTCCACTTAGCACTCAGCATAGTGCCTGACACATAGTAAGTAGGTGCCTTAAAAATGTTTATTTCTTTCCCTGTTTCCTAACCACCTTCTAGTCCCCTCTTTGGGCTTTCATGCCATGGCATACCATTTGGTAGTCCTCCCACATGTCTGACCTTTCCTCAGTCTTTTCTGCTAGCTCATCAACCATATCATACCCTCTAGTTGTGGGCATATCCTAAGATACAGGCCCTGCGTCCTCCTCTCCAATTTCTCTACATTCAGTGACCTCATTGACTCCTATGGATTTGATCACTTTCTGTTTGCACACAATCCCCCAAACTATATATCTAGCCCTAATCTCTTCTGAGTTCTAATCCTGTACTATCAACTATCTACTAGACATTTAGAACTGGATGTACTATAGACATCTAAAGCTTGACATAGAGAACTCATTGTCTTCTCCTTCCTCACCCCTCTTTATTCATACAATCACTTAGTTCAAGCCCTCATCACCTCTTATCTGGATTATAGTAAGAACTTCCTAATTAATCTCCTGACTCAAGTCTCCTCCTTCTCCAATTCATTCTCCATGTAGCTGCTGAAGTGATTTTCCTAAAGTATAACTCTGACTAAGTCACTGTCCTACTTATTAAACTACAGTAGTTCCAACTGCCTCTGGAACAGAGACCAAATCCCTTTGATTGGCATATAAAGTCTTTCCCAAATAGGTTCTAATCTACTTTTTTCTGCTTTATAATAATTATTCCCCTTCATAATCACCATGGTTCAGCCAAACTGATTTTCTTGCTGTTCAAAGGCATGAAGATGGAAATTCACACACAACTCTCCGTTTCCATGTCTTTGAATGGGCTATCCTCCATAACTGAAATGTACTTTTTCCCCACCCCCACCTCCTAAATTCCCTAGTTTCCTTCAAAGCTCACTTCAAGTATCTATGTGAGATCTTTATTCACTTAGCAGAAAGTGCCTCTTCTTCCCAAATTGCTTCCTAAATTATTTTCTAAGTATCTTTTATATTATTATATATGTCTAAAATAGTATTATTATATTTGTGTCTCTGTATGTAAACCAAGATTACGTTCACTTTTTTGGCTACCTCAACACACACCTCATATCGAGCCTGGAAAAAAACAAACTGTTTTCTAATTATTCTCCTTTTACTTGTGCACTTAATTTTTAGAATCCAAATGTAATCATTTTATCTATTCATATTGAATGTTATTTTATTAGATTTAGTACAATGCCCCAGTCTGTCACAACATTTGTGGATCCTAACTTTGTAATCCAGTATATTACCTATCTCACCTACCTTTTTTTATTTGTAAGTTTAATAAGTATGGTATCTATGTCTTTATGAAAGTCATTAATGGAAATGTTTTAAAAGGATGGTAACAAGCACAGATTGCTGAGGCTGTCCCTTGGATATCTCCTATCAAGATGATATAGAACCATTAATTTCTGTTTGGAGTCCCACCATTCAACCAGTTCTAAATCCATTATTATGGTCAAATCTACATTTCCCCTTATTTTTTTTCACAAAACCCTATGAAAGACTTTTAAATTTTTTTTGCTAAAATATAGGTAACTGTAATATTCTCCATATCTAACAGTTTAGTAACCTTGTCAAAATTAGAAATTAGATAAATCTGCTATGTCCTGTTCTTACTGAACCATGCTTACTCCTTGTGATGACTGTTTCCCTTTCTAGATGTTCACTAACCATTATACGTTCTACAGTCTTGCTAGAAATAAAAATCGTCAGTAAAAGTCATAGAGAACATCATTAATCTAGACACGTTTTGCAGATGCTTTCCTCTTGTTTTTCAAAAACTTGAGAAATGTGTCCTTCTCTCATGTAGTACCTCTCCCATTCTCTATAACTTTTCAGATATGAACAATTGCTTATGGTTTTTGAAAAATTATTTGTTTTTGAAAAGTCCAATGACATCATGGGGTGATGTCTTGACTTGTGCTTGAATTTGATTTAAGTGAGGCAGAGCTGCACAGTTGTCTGCCTGACTCTCTCTTCCAGAGTTACTGAAGTCCAATGGCAAGACAAAAGTCAGGATGACTGGTGATGGTCCAGGATGCAGCAGATGATCTTGACATCTTTGATACCTGACCATGCTCTAAGTGTGGCTTAGTAAAGAAGCACATGCTTCAGCCACCTTCATGATCACTGGGACAAATTGTTCTCATCTGCCCACGCCACTGCAGGAAGTCTTCACATGCTTAGGGTAGACATTCCCTAAATCACTGATGGGTTTGAGGTCTGTCTGTTATCCTCAACCTGGTTTAGCCTGTCTTCCAAGATGGTTTTATCAGGGTGTGGTCACTGCATATGCTACAGCTTCTTGGAGCTACAGGTGAGAGTTGGGTGACTGCCTGAACACCAAAGGTAGATAAGCAGCCCAGAAGAGATCAGCAAACCCTCACACCAACTATGCTAAGCAATCACAAACATCAGTTTTTTCAAGACCTAAGAATATAGTTCATTTGGGCCAATTTTACTTCAATTCATTAATGGCGGCTAGGTGCTCTCTAACTCCTTTTCTGTGCTACCAACTCCCTATTTCTGATCTCTCCTTCCAACTTCCATCAATTACAAGCAATAGCCCAGACAATCAAAGTTAATATATTTTAAAGTAACTTCACAATTCTTTTTTAAATATCTGAAATTTAAATCAAATACATGTCTGATGTATATGTAGCTCTATCTCTCAGTTTATGAAAACTGAGAAATTAGCAGATGAATATACTTTTTGCCAATACAACATAGTAGGCTTAAAAATATTTATTTCCAAGATATACAATGTGTACTAAATGTCTTCAAATTGCTCAAAAATGATTGCATTTTGGGCTCAGTACAAATACAGCTAGGAGAGTTAATATCACATTTGAAAATACATTTTATTAGAAAGATTCAGTTAAGAATCAAATAGAATTGTCATTTTATTATGTTCATAAATTCATAAAACTAAAAAACCTTTCATTATGACAATATTAACAAATAAGTAAATACTTAGATATTCACCAAACCAATGTTACTATTTCCAAAATAATGCAGTATATACAGCGGAAAGAATGTTTGATTTGTAATCAGGGGAAATGATTTTGAATCCTGCTCTGCTACTTACCTGCAGGGAGAGAATAACTTCATTTTTAGCTTTGTATCCCCCAAGTCAAGGGCAGGGCCAGGCACAGAATAAGTGCTCAATTAGTGCTTACTGAGACATTGATTGATTACTACCTCTGAGACGTTGGGTGAGTTACTTCCTCTGAGTCTCAATTTCCTCATCTTTAAAATGAAAAATTAGCCTACATGAACTCTAAGATTCCTTCTAGCTCTAAATCAGTAGTATAAAGCTTTATAATCCGTTAAGTCAAATGTACCTCAACAGGTTCATGATCTTAGTGTGAGCACTTCTCTAACAATACAATCTGCCACTCATCCATTACTTCCTACCCTGTATAACTCTTGTCCACATCCTCTTAAAATTCTCCTACCCATGATATACCTAGCATTTTTGGAGACATTCCTCTAGGTCTTTTAACATTGCATGGTTATTATTGTAGTATCCATTAAACAAGTATTAATCTAATATAAAAACTGAGGTGATATAACTTAGCCATTGTTCATAATTCTTTAGCTGATCTAATGAAACCTTCTAAGGTTCTGATCTGAATGTGATAGTCACAGCAGTCCATCATTGCAGTCCAAAGTGAAATCTGTCTCTGAGCTACAGAACTGCTGGCAAGGCAGTTATCATATCATTACAGTTCTCGATGAAGCATAGGCCTCCCTTCCTAACTAGATCGTAAAGATTAAGTAACTTGCACAGGATTACACAGCTAGTGTAGGAGAACATGAGAAAAGATTCAAGGAGCCTTCCAGGTATAAATCCTAAGCTCTCAGAGAAGAAAAGCATAAACTACTAGAGAGCTAATTAACCTTTCAGAGGAAAGTAATAACACACTATGATATGCAAATAACAAGGTGTATGAGTTTATCTTCTACTAACAAACTTCCCTCACAGCCTTCCTCAGTCTCATGTGTTTCTCTCCTTATTTTCCATAAATGAAACTAGTGTGCTTACTGAGTAATCTGCTCACATTAAGTAAACTAAACGTTTTATATTTCTCTTTTTAAACATCCTAACAAGTTGTGAATGGTGTTGTACAGTGGAAAGAGTGCTGTAGTTTAACTCATAGCACCTAGATTTGCACCAGGTTCTTGTTAAACATTTCAGGGCCTTGTGTTTCTCATCTATAAAATAAGGATGTTGTGTTAGATGTCCTTGAAGTTCCCTTCTAACCTTTCTGCCTTTTACTTGTGTGCAGTCCTCTATTAAACTTTTCTCTGGGGCAATAAGGCCCTGAATAGGAAAAAAAATCTCTTACCCTAACTTATATTATGGTATCCATTAAAGATAAGTGTCAAAGAAAAGCAAACTCCACAAGGGCAAAAGGGGTTAAGAGGACCCTTTGTTAAAAAGAAAAAAAAAAAGAAAAGAAACAATGTAACTACAATGTGTCAGAATCATTTTTGAAAGAGATGTATTACAGTTGTACAAGCTCTAAAGTTCACACAATAGCCTGGGACTATGCAGCCCCCTGCTGTTGATTTTAAGTAAGAAAGAGGCATAATTTCTGTGACAAGGGAACATTATCACCACTTATAAAATGAAGAAAAGAAAATTGGTAACAGAAATGCAAACTACTAAGAACTACAGATTTATCCACTTTCATCATTTAGCCTTGTGAGGGATAATTTATAGTGAAGTTTCCCCATTCTGAAAAATCAAATCTAGAATGGCTTCAGTATTCACTAGGCCTAGGGTTAGGTCACCTGACCTCCAAGCAATCTGGGGCTTAGAGCAATGTAGACCCTCCCCCAGAGCCAACTCAGCAGAAGATATGCCAAATAAGGTTAAGACTGCTTTCACTGGACACCCAAGTTTCCGGGTCCTTTGTCTCAGAGAGAGATTCCCACACTTAGGTTGTGGCCCAGCCTCCCTACCAATGAGAGTGAAGGCAGTTTGGGGGGGTTGGGTTTCTGTATTAGAAGATTATATAACCATGGGCTGGCTTCTACCTGGCGCTCTCTCCCTGCAGATGCCATGTGGGCGACAGGGGCAGAGTCCTTTCTCATGAGAAAGAATAAAGACCTTTTCTGACCTTAGATTCAGACTCCGAACTCTTTCATATCACACAGCCTTCACCAGGATGCCACTGACTTAAACCAGCAGTTCTCAACCTGTGGGTTATGTTCAATTTGTAACAATGAAAATACATCCTGTATATCAGATATTTACATTACAATTCATAACAGTAGCAAAATTAGTTATGAAGTAGCAATGAAAATAATTTTATGGTTGGGGGTCACCACAACATGAGGAACTGTATTAAAGGGTCGCGGCATCAGGAAGGTTGAGAACCACTGGCTTAAACCATAAAAGCATGTTAGGCTCCTGCTTGAAATTTTAGACCATGTTGTTTCATTATGACTTTATGCTTACTTTTCCTTTCTGCTTTGCTTCCAAAAATGCTCTTCATTATATAATGCCTCAATCAGAAATGTGCCACAGAATTATAGCTCAATAAAGAAATTTTACATCACTGACATTAAATTTATTTTAACGGAACTCTGAACCTTTGCAAAGATATTTTCTGGAGAATGGTTAATACCTACTAAATACCTACTACTGTAAAGTTGGTGGGGAAGGGGAGGGGAGGGAAATCTGCAAGAGAGGGGAAACATTAGTAAGTCAGTCTAAAGAGATCACAAGAGGATTCACCAACAGTAAAACTACAACACTGCACCAGTAACAAGATGTTATACACTATGCTATACCTGTGGGCCTGGAAAGGCTAAGCTGCTGGTCTACAATGGATAGAATGTTGGGGAGGGAGTCAGGAGTCTTTTGAACAATCACTAGCTGCGTGACCCTGAGCAAGTCACTTAACCTATTTGCCTCAATTTTTTCAACTACAGAATGGGGATAACAGCACCTACCCCTAGGATTATTGTGTAAATCAAATAAGCTAATATTTTTAAAAAGCATTTAGCATAGTGCCTGGCACACAACAGGTGCTTATTAATCTTTCCTCCCTCCCTTCTCTCTTCTTTCCTTCTTTCTATTCTAATCCCCCCCTTTTCCTTATACTTACTAAAAGTATTTGCCATTATTACAGAGGAGATCTACTGTAAGATCCAAGTTAAAGAGGATTCTCTAGAAGTTTTCTAGATGTTCCTGATTGCAGATGACATTGTGCTAAGTATATGAAGTCCTATAACACTGCAAAGACTTCTAAATAAGATTTATAATTACTTAAAGAGTTTAAACAGCCACCTGGGAAAAACCAACTGGATGAAGAGAGAGAGAGAGTGTGTGTGTGTGTGTGTGTGTGTGTGTGTGTGTGTGTGTGTGTGTGTGTGAGAGAGAGAGAGAGACAGACAGACAGACAGACAGACAGACAGAGACAGAGACAGAGACAGAGACGGAGAGAGACAGACACAGACACAGACATAGAGACAGAATGAGAATATTTTAAAGACATGGAAAAATGTCAGGTGCAGCTGAACAGAATGAGGAAAGAAGGATGAATGTTCTCTGAGAACATACAAAGTTCTTCAAATGGCACCAAGACATCTTTTAATATCAAGACTGTTCCCGTGGTATTCCAGTATAGCTGAAGGTCATGTCTCTAGTCTCTGAAAACTAAAGTTAAAGATTCCCCTCAAGGTAAACAGAAAGAGGGACATGGTGAGTATAAGCAAGAAATCACAAAGGAAAAGTGGTATATAGGATGTAAACACAAAAACATTTAACCAGGAAAAAGACAGGCCAGTTATATGGGGAAGAATAAGAGTTATACAATGAACAATTGGCTTGCTGTTTTGGTGTCTAGAGGAAGTCAAGACAATGTAAAGGAACCCTATGATGGTGAATTTCTGAGTGAATATGGAAAATGGTTGCATAGAATGGACATTCAAGGATGGATTGCAATTTGTGTCCTTGGGGGAGTACCCATGTAGATAAGATCATAGATCCAATGGAGCATTCGAGTAACTCACATTTATATAGCACTTCACAGAACTACATTTAAAAAAAATTACCCTTGTTGTATGTCTCTTTGGGCAAAAGCACGGGGGCAATAGATTAGATTTTAAAAAGTTACCCAGTTTTATACTGTCAACATTGATTTAATTATTGCCAACTCTAAATGTGAAATCCTTACCCAATAACTAAGGAACTGATTCATTACTGAAGGAAATGGATTGGGGGATGGGAAAGAAAAAAAAGACTTCTGTTAATTGAAAAAACAGAGAGGTGGGGGATTTGTACAGATGCCCATGAAAATGCATGTTGCACTGTACTTTCATATAAGGGGACTATATTTACTTAACTATTTTATACTGTGACAAGATACAAGAGGAGTAATCTGTATTTGCTATGCAAAAATGAAGCACATCAATATTTTTTTAAAAAACATACCAACAGTGTTGAAATCCTAAAAAATTAAACCAGAAGACATAAAAGTTTTAGCTATGCAGAAAAAATTAGTCATAGGTTCAACCATAGGGAGGCAAATAAACTGTTCTCATTCTTTGCCACAAAACAACAATAACCATCACTGTATCTTTGTTTGGTAAAACATTTTAGTGATAACATCCTTTATATCGCTTTTCCTTTCTGATTCCTTACTTGTTTTGTTTTATACACGTTTGAATGTAAGCAGTTTATCCTAGTTTAGTCCCTTAACATTTATTTGCTCATATTTATCTTTTTATGTTTCTCTTAATGCCTGTGTTTGTACTTCAGATTTTCTACTCAGCTCTGGTTTTTTCATCAAGAATGTTTGAAAGTTCTTTATCTCAATAAAGGTCCATTTTCCCCCCTCTAAAGGACTATACTCACTTTTGCTAGGTATCTTTTGCTTTCTGGAATATATTATTTCAAGTTCTCTACTCCTTAATAGTGATGGCTACTAAACTGCATGTGATCCTGACTGTGGTTTCTCAATACTTTAATTCTTTCCTTTCTAGTTGCTTTTAATATTTTTCTTCAGCCTAGAAGCTATGGATTTTGGATATAATGTTCCTGGAAGTTTTTATTTTGAGGTTTCTTGAGGAGGTGGCTGGTCAATTCTTTCTATTTCCACTTTCCCCTATAGTTCTAAGAGATTTGCCCAGTTTGTTCACTTCTTTGAAATATAATGTCTAGACTACTTTGATTATGGATTTCAGACAGTCCTGTGCTTCCTATATTCTCTCGTCTGTTTTCCAAGTCTTGTTTTTCCTATGAAATAAGTTATATATTTATCTATTTTTTCCAGGGTTGTGGCTTTGTTTCAATGTTTCTTTCTACCTCATGGAGTCATTAACTTCTATTTGGTTCATTTTATTTTCAGGGAGTTTGTTACTTGGATAAGACTTTAAACCACTTGTGCTAAGCCGTCAATTTACTTTCCAATTCTTTCTTCCATAGTTTTCATTTCTCCCTTTAGAGGAGTAATTTTGTATATTAAAAAAATTTACTTAAAAAAACCCTCGTTTCCTCCATTCTAGAAATTCTTGTTAAACTTATTTCCAAACTATATTTTTTCTTTGAGGGTTTGCTTGTAGACGTTTTAGAGTAATTCTTTTCTTCTAATATTTGTGTCACAAGAATCCTTGTTACCATAACAGCTTTTTATGGTGGGATTCTTTTTTTATTTGTTCACCCTTCCAGTTTTATTTTCTAACTTTGGTCTTGATGTTAGGACCAACCTCTATGAATTTCTGGAGAAAATGTTTGGGCTAATCTTGTGTTCTATGTATTCTTGCTGCTGCTTCTGTGATATACCAAGGGTTGTGCTATTCTAGCATTTCTGAGACTGCTCAGATTGGGGACCTACAAGTTTTCAGGGCTTCCAAAATTGTCTAATCAGGGTTAAATCTGATAGCTGTGTTTCTGGTCTGAGTCTTGCAAGCTCCTGACTTGTGTTTGGGGTTTGAGCAACACAGCTGTGGGCTTACTCTTATTACAACTCCAGTAGACTGCTGCTGGATTCAACCATCATTAGCAAGTTGGAAAGCTCTACTGATTCAGAATGAAAGAACTGCAGGCTCTCCTTTGTCTGGGAATCCTACACTGGTTATTCCCCATCAGGCTTCAGAACAGGCTGGGAAATGGAACTGAATAGTGAGCAAGAGAGCTACCAGCTGGCACTTATTCCTGCACCCAGACAGGTTTTGGTATGTCTATGCTTTATTTATGTTGTCTTCTTAACTTGGTACCTGGCTTCTCTCTGTATTGGAATATTCCATGTGGCTGTTACTGTAGACTATATCCTTAATGTCTACAATCTTTTCTGGATCCCTCTTGCTGACACAGGCTGGAAAAATGGTACTGATTTTTGTATCAGATTGCATGCAATCTTGGGATGGGTGGAAGGGAAGGATGGTGAGAAAATTTGGAACTCAAAATTTTATGGAGGTGAAGGGTGAAAACTAAAAGTAAACAAAAATTTTTTAAAGAGCAAAGAAAGAAATTTTCCACCAGGTATCTGGTGCATTTTCCAGATCTGCTTGGAGAGGGTATAGCACAGAATTCAGGTATACTTCTTCCTACTACTATACCACCTTGGTTCCATCCCTCTTCTAGTTCTTTTCAGTCCTAAAATGTCTATTTGATTATTATTTACAATAAAATGAATTTTGAAAAGAATTATCACTGAATTAGAAGAAAGGATAAAGAGAAGACTCAGAAGCTCATACCCAAACAATTTAAATACTCTAATGACCTGGAAAATGAAAAGATCACAGAAAGAAGTAACCTCATGCATAGGTTCCCAAAGAGGGAGATACCACTCCCTGGGGGGTGCTGGAATGATACAGGTGACAGTAGGGACCTCGAATGTAATTGGGGGAGGGAGGAAGTATGAATAAAAATAAAGAAGTGGTAGAAACATAAGGAAAGAAGAGGAGAAAATTTTGAAAAATTGTTCGTACATGTTTTATTTGTTGTGTAACAGAGTTAAAATCATACTGATTACATTATTTTCCAAATAAATATACAAAATGCAAGTTATAACCAATTAGTGGTCAAGTCCACCAACAGGTCTAAACAAGCAAGTGTTGGCAGGTGAGCATGTCACATACTGTTGTGAAGTTCAATGTGCATCAGCAGGAATATGTACATGTAATGACTTGTTTATAATATGATACTACACAGTTACATGATGCAAATATTGCATCATCAATATTTCAATGCAGGAAAAAACCACAAATTTATAATAGATTATTAAATTTAAGATGTCATTTTAAAAAAATTGTATATTCTTTGAAATGACACAAATTTCAAAAAAAAATTAAAAGGTTAAAGAAAGTAGATTTCCGGGGCTGCAGTGAGTAATTACTTTTTTTAAGAGAGCAGTAGGCCAAATAAGTTTTGGAACCTCTAGCATAATGTAAAAGAGTATACTGGACTTAATTATTTATTAAGATCTAAGCTCAAAACTCCACTTCTGACACAACAGTTGTGTAGATATGGACAAACAGCCCCTAAGCTTCATTGTTCTCAAATTTAAAAAGAGGATTTAAGAAAAATTGTAGTACTAGCCTTATGGTGGTATTTTGAGATTCAAATAAGAGGTTTTTAAAGTGTTTTGGAAACTTTAAAATCATCTAGTTATCAGTAATAGTCCTTTTATTATAAGTATCAAGCAAGGCAGGAAAAAAAAAGGAAATATGAAAACAAGGAGTCATGCTCTTTGCCAATGTTTGGGCAGATATCCCAAGCAAAGTCCAAATGGAAAAGGGGTTCGCTACATATAAAATTTTCAAGATATTTCTGTTCATGGATTGCCATTGTGCTGATTGCATCAAGCTTTGTAACATCATGGGGCCCCCTAAATGAGATCCATGGCCATTCAAGAGACTGATCTACTAATCCATACAACAAAAAACATTGGGGTGGGAAAAAGTATATTATTATGTCTTGTAGTGGGATAAACAGCCCACTGAGTTAGCCTATTGTATATTTATATGGGAATGGCAATTAGGGACACACTGAACAAACATGGACATGTTTAGCCTGGTGAACATATGATAAAGAGACAAGATAATTGTCAAAGTTTAGGAAGAGCTCTTATGTAGAAGAATGATTATACTTGTTTGATTTGGACCTAGATAGCAGAACTAGCAGTTTGGTTTAAAAAAAAAAAGAGAGAGAAATGCAAAGAGGCAGATATAAGTTCAAAATAAGGGAAAATATCCCCAAACCTAAAGGTATATAAAATATAAAGGGCTGCTGTGGAATTGAATGGGTTCCCTGACATTTGAGTTATTTAAGCAAAGGCTAGAAGAATATTTATTGTTGGGGATATTACAACAGAGATAATTCCTGTTCACATAAAAATTAGAACAGATTCTTGTGTGATATGTAGCAAGAGTAGGGTACAGTAGACAGCCATTAAGGTCCAACACATAGTATTACACAGGTGTCTGCAATAAAAAAATATCTAGGGTAGAGGAATACTCCCAGTTTGATGGGGAGGTGTAATGGTAATGGGAATTTGAAGATCTTACCTGCTCCTTAATAGGCGTAAGGGAATCTGAAGATCTTTCCTGCCCTTTAATAGGCAGAATGTAATCACATGGAGCTTGTAGTGGAAAGAGTTTGCTGAACAGATGGAGAAGGAAGGGGTGGAGCAAGAAATGAGTGAAAGTAGATAGAATGGAGGGAGGAGAGGACACAGGCAAGGAGACAGCTAGGCTTGTGAGTGTTTGTTTATGGGAAGGCTCAAGCAGGGGGAAGACTTTGGGATGCTGTTGCTTCCTGCAGTGATAAGGTGTATTAACTTCTTTGTTGCTATGATGGATTTGGTTTTCTGGTGTTGGGATCTGGCTTTCTGGTGTCTGAATAAATGCTTTGCTTCTGTGTTCTATATGGAGAGTCTGTTATATTTTGCAATTTGGAACTATGCTGGCATCTTCATATTCGCTGTTGGTGTTGTGCATATGACCTTGGTGATACATTTGGTGTCATGAACAGAATAAGGTATCAGATATCTATTTGGAGACTTTAAAAGAAGAAATTAATATCCCAGGATGGGAAGATTTACCTTATTCCTCAAGAGAATGGGCTAAAAGCACTGGACCCTGTGAAAACTGGGAACTGAGGCTATAGAAGGGAGAACGTAGAGATTTAGAAAGATATTTGCAAGGAATACCAATAAAACCTGGGAAAGAAGTGGCAGGAGTGTGTAGAAGAGGCTGGGTTTTACTAACAGGATGCCATATTATATGTAAAAGCAAAAACAAACTGCTATAGGACAAAGCCCAGATGGAAAGGGAGTTAGCTGATTTGCATGAGAAACTTTCTGTGTTAAAACCTGCAAGCTTTCCTTCAGAAGAGCAAGCTGGAAAGTCTCATGTGGTAGAAGAAAAGGCTGTTGTAGGTTTGGCTCAGAAAAAGAAGAAAAAAAGTAACAAAAGGAATACGCAGGCAGCCCTTGCACAGGCTGGTTCTAGTTGCCCTGAGGACTGCCAGGAGAATGTGTGGGAGAAGAATGAAACAAAGTCAGAGGAGGCTTTGATGAGGGCAGACTTTCGCCCTATACTGAGAAGAAAGCAAGAGAACCAGGGGGGAAACACAGTGTTCACGGAGATAATTAAGGATTTCACCTGCTGAGGTCACTGATTATATTAAGGCAATTCACCCAAAAGATGGGAGAATCATTAGTGTCTTGGATGATGAGAATCAGTGATGAAGAGGCCGGAAGAATACTGGTAGATAGCATGGATAGGTTGAAATTTATACCTATTAGTTAGAATTCTTTTGTACAGCAAGCTTTTAGGGATCATCATGTGCTAGGCGGTAACAATATGACCAATCTGTTAGCTTTAGCTGCCAAGGGATCCAATAAAATGTAGCCCACCAATTCTATGTGGCCTAGTGGAGATAGACCCTGGTACTCACTTAGAGACTGTATGAGAAATTTAAAGGAAGAGGTAATGAAAACAGCTATTATGGCTGGAGACACCGATGCTTAGCATAGTATTCCCTTAGCAGTTTCTCATAGAAATATCATAGTGAAGACTCCTGCATATAAGCACTTGATTTTGACTCTACTGATTGGGGAAATGGGGCACCTTCTGTCAGAGGTGGTGGAGGATTTCATAGTTAAGTGACTTAGGGGAATGGGAAAAGGACAAATTTTCTCAAGACAGAAGAGCAAATAGCCAGCAGATTCAAAGTGAGAATAGACTGACAAGAAAAGAACTGTTTACTGCTCTATTGAGAGCAGGGGTAGATTTTGGAAGGATGGATGGTATTTCAACTAATGAATTATATCAAACATACTGAGAAAAGGGGATTAATATTAGATGGAAGAGAGAAGTGCCCCTATAGATCCTCCTGAATATTTGTCTCCAAGTTCATCACACCTTCAAGAATAGGAAATTGGTTGAACCCTAACTCAGATCAAAGAAATACACAGACAAGATTACACCAAGTTGACCATATATTGGAAAAATGGATCAAATACTGTAACTAGGGCATTAACAGATACTGGGGCAGAGGTCTCTCTCATATATGGGAACCCAGATAAATTCAAACATGGATTTGAAACATTTCAAACACAGATTTCAAACATTACCATCACATGACTGGGAGAGGCTGAAATATCAGCCAGATAAATCAAACTAATGATGAAAATTGGACAATTACCTAAGAAAGAACATACTGTGGTCATTGTACCCATCCCTCAATACATCATTGTATACAGATATATTGTAATAGATATATTGAGAGGTATGACTCTAAATTCACCTGAGGTGAGATACCAATTTGCAGTAAGGAAGATAGGAATTAATACTTTTAGTGGGTAAAATAAAAATGAACCTAATCATTTTACCTGAACATTCTGAATTATTTACTTTAAAGCAGGATCATGTGGCAGGCAGGCAAGATAACATAAAGGAAAATGTTGGAGCAGGAGTGTTAGTCTCCACAACCATTCAGTGGAATAATTCTGTCTGGCCAGGACACAAGTCAGATGGGACATGGAGCAATGACAGTGGATTACAGACAATTGAATAAGGTAACTCCCCCCTTACGTGCTGCTGTTCCAGATACTGTTACATTAATAGAAAGGATCCAGAAATATGATGGGTCTCAATAGAGTTACTGATTTAGCCAATGCTTTCTTTACTATCCCAACAGATTCTAAACAATGAGACCAGTTTGCTTTCACTTGGCAGGGCAGACAATATACTTTTACCTGCTTGCCACAAAGATATCTGTCTGCATAGCGCCACTAGTTGTCATTTTGGCTGAACATTTGGATGAATTAGAAATACCTGGTGTACAGCTTAGGCACTACATAGATGATATTATGATACAGTGGAAAAATACAAAAGAAATGGAGAAAAGTCTGACGCTTTTAACTGAGCATATAAAAAGCAAAGGGTGGTAAACTAACCCTGCAAAGAATGAAGGTCCAGTTCAAACCATAAAATTTTGGGGTATACAATGGAAGGAGGAGCTATAAGAAATTTTCCCACATGCCCAATAAAAGATTCAGCATTTTCTTATCCCTACCAATATGAAAGAGGCCCAAAAGTTTATAGGATTATTTGGATATTGGCGACATCACATAGCGCATTTAGGGCAGATTTTGAAACCTTTATATAAAGTTAGTAGAAAGAAATATGAACTTGACTGGGGACTTGAGAAGAATAAAGCTTTTGAAGAAGCTATACAACTGGCCCTAGATTTATGGCCTACACAAAGTGGCCTGGTAGAATTACAAGCAACTGTACAGGATAAATATGCAAAATGGGTTTATGGCAAAACCAACAAACCTGAAACGTATCCTTCAGATTTTGGTCTAGGAAACTTCCTTCATCTGGAGTTGAATATACGCCTTTTGAAAAGCAGTTGTTAGCTGCATATTGGGCTTTGGTAGAGACTGAACAACTGACTCCAGGCCATGAAGTGATAATTAAGGCCTGGAATCCTGATTATGACCTGGGTAATGAGTACCCCAGTTTCTCACAGAATTCGACATGTACAAGAGGCCAGCATAATTAAATGGAAATGGTATATTCAAAATAGCTCTAAAACAATCAAAAGTAGAGTTTCTGCTCTACAAGAATCTATAGGAAACATAGATACTGAGGGAAATGATACATCCTTTGAAACAAAGCAATAGCTGGTATAGTCCTTAGTAAAATGGAATGAGGGATATGATAGATTAGCTGAAAAACAAAAGAAACATGTATGGTTTATTGATGGGTCAACAAAATATGTAGGCCATAAAAGACATTGGAACATAGTAGCCTATAACCCATGTAACTAGGCAAACTTTGGAAAGTACTGGGACAGGTGGAAGTAGTCAATATGCTGAACTTAATGGCAGTATATCAAGACATTAAAACAGAACAAAGAGGACAGTGTCATTGATTTATAGGTGACAGCTAACGGATTAGCTACAAGGATGCCCATGTGGAAAAATCAAAATTGGGAAATTCATGATAAACAAGTCTGGGGCAAAGAATTATGGGAAGATATATGGGTCATGTCTTTGGTTACTAATTTGTCAGTTTTTCATGTAGCTTCTCACATGGCTTTCACCATGCCAGAACATGAGTACAAGGCACATGATGATTGACTAGCAAAGATTAAGACTCAACATATTCTCCCTACTCTGAAACTAACTGATGATCTGGTACTAGCAAAATGGGTCCATCAAATGGCTGGCCATTCAGAGGTCCAGGCCACACAGTGGTGTATTGTAATTTCTCATTTATTGTTAAAACAAGTAGCAGAGGAATGTTAGATATGACATCTGGAAAAGGAACAAACTGTTCCTCAGATAGTAACTGGAGGAATAGCAAAGGGAAAAGCTCTAGCCCAACTTTGGCAAAGAAATTATATTGGATCCCTACTCCAAGATAAAGGATGCAAATTTATATGTACTTGTGTCAACATCTATTCAGGCATACTAGCAGCTTGTTCCTATAAGAGTGAAATCCAGAAAAACACCTGTAAAACTCTAGATATAGTAAGTCTATATTATGGAACCCCAATGCAGATTCAAAGTGACACTGGGTAACATTTCAAAAGTAATTAAATGAAGAGATATTATATATTAAACAATACAGAATGGATATATCATATTCCATATTGTCCACAAGCATCTGGGTTAACTGAAAGAATTGATGGATTATTGAAAGAACAGTTAAGGAAGTTAAGTTCTAATAATTCGTATCAATTAGGATAGGATAGGATAATTTATTCACTGCTTTATGTAATTTGAATAATAGACCATTGGAAGGAAATACACCTCTAGCCAGACTGATGACCCTAAATCTGCAAATTAAAAAACAACAAACACATAAGATCCAAAATATTGAGTACTGGACTATGAGGCAAGATGTCCCAGCACCATATCCAGGAATGCCTGGGTAGGCACAAAATGATTTACATTGTTTAAAGGACTTCTGATTGGATAGAAAAGAAATAAGAAAAATCTTCACTGGAATGTGTATGAGAATCCCTAAAAATAATTTTGGATAGATATTACCTAAATCAGGATTAGCAGCTCAAGGAATACATATATTGGCTAGAGTAATAGATTCTAACTTTAAGGAGAAATTATTGTGACATTCCAAAATTTCAATAAAGAACCTATAATAGCTTTGTAAAAATGATAGAATAGCTTAAGTGATTATTATTCCTTATAAAACAATAGCCCTTGTGAAAAATGACCATCCTTCCGAAATAACTATCAGGGGAACTGAAGAGTTTGGTTCTACTGATAGAATAAAACTGGGAGCTAACATATAAGTAAAGCAGAAGTCAGATGATGTTCCAAAAGCTGTTGAAATTATAGCACACAGAAAAGATAGTACTGGAACTGTTGTTCATTCAGGAGAAGATGATTACCAATAGAACCTTTAACTCATATATTCTACTGTGAATGAGGATGTGAAGCATGCCTGACCCTATATCTACCCTGCTTCTGGTTATTGCCTCCTTGTTCCTTTCTGGCTTTTTGTCTGTTAAACTTGTTTGCAAGATTGATTTCCTGCAGGCTTAGTACCCTCCATCTGCAGATGCCTGATGGTTAAGCCAGATCTTACCCCTGTCCACAACTGTAATGCGTCATCCCTGGAAATGGCACTGACCAAGCTCCAGAGGCCAATTACAGAACTGACCCCTTGAATGGGGTCTTGTGGCAGGGACAGCTCTACATCCAATTTCAGTAGGAAGTAGCAATGGAAGAAGAGACCTTCACCCCTTACCCCAAGATTCTGGGTCCCATTCACTCAAGGAGGGAATGATAAGAGTGCTTATGCTCAAGCTCCACCCTAAGATACTGTTTTATGCCCTTATTTTCTGTTATCCCTGTTATATTGTTGTAAAGTTCTGTTGACACCAATTACCACTAAAGTCCCATTGACCTATATAAGGGACATGAAAGATCTTGGGGTCAAATGTAATGGTAATGGGAATTTGAAGATATTCCCTGTCCTTGTCCCTTAATAGGCCTAAGAGAATTTGAAGATCTTCCCTAACCCTTAATAAGCTGAATATAATCACATGAAGCCTGTGGTGGGAGGAGTTTGTTTAATGGGGTGGAGTAGGAAGGAGTGGAGCAGGAAATGAGTGGGAACAGTTAGTGTGCAGGGAGAAAGAAGATGCAGGCAAGGAAACAGCTACAACTTGTGTTTGTGGGAAGGCCAGAGCTGGGAGAAAGCTTTGGGATGGTGCTGCTCTCTGTAGTGATATTGTGTATAGATTTCTTTGTTGCTATGATGAATTCGTTTTTCTGGTGTTGGGAGTTGGCTTTCCGGTGTATGAATAAATGTTTTGCTTCTATTTTCTATATGGAGAGTCTGTTATATTTTGTGATTCAGAATTATGCTGGCATATTCATAACAACCACTGGTGCTGTGAATATTGCCTTGCAAAACAGGAAGTCATCTAACTGATAGACACAGGCAAGAATTATATAAACTTACATGTTTATGGGTTGCTGATGAGATTACATATCCTTTGAAAGATAATTTTTTAAATTTAGTAAGTACTTATTGTGTGCTAAGCACTATGCTACATGATGGAGACACAAATAGAAAAGGTTAGTCTGTCCTTGTTCTCAAGGACCTCAAATCAGGGAAGACAACACATAAGCTATAAGGCAGATAGAGAAGTCCTAAAGTCCTAACAGTACAGCAGCAGGAAGGGTACAGCAAAGCTTCAGGTGGCAAGACAGAGGCCATCAGGTTATACCAACAGGTCAGATGACAATGCTGTGGAATTAAAGGCAGTGCAGATAGTAAGGCCTGGAGGACTTTTGGAGGTTTAACAGTCACACTAAAAAAGCACTTTCCTCATAACAATGCTGTGAAGTAAGTAAAGCAAGTAATCATTTGCCAGATGAGACAGCTGAGACTCAGAATTTTAAAAACAGGGTCACAGTCACATAACTATTATCAGAGTAAAAACTTGAACCCAAGTTTATGACTTCAAGTTCAATGTTCTGTTCTTCGTATCACCTCATTTAACTACAGTAATCCAGAACTAAGAAGTCAAGAACCAAATGATCAGCCCAGTGGAAAAATGCTGCACAACCCAACTTTTCAATAAATCTTAGAAAAAGGTATCATAGTTGTATAGTTTTTCATCTTTTATCATCACTTTAATTAACACTGAAGCATGACTGAAAAATGACATTTGTCTTTACATAAAGGACAGTCAACCCCATCCCTAACCAGTTTCCTTTTAGAACATCTCTGCCTGTTAAGCAATCATCAAGTCTTTCCTTGAAGACATATAGTGAGAAAAGATAACCATAGTAAAATACATATGGACCACTGTGTTAGTTTTTAAGTACTGTATTTTAGAAAAGATTTTGAATAGCTGCTGAGTCCCCACAGGAGGACAAGCAGAAAAGTGAAGGGCTTTGGATCAAGTTCATACCACATGAAGATCTGAAGGAACTAAAGACATTTTTATTTAGGGAAGAGATGTCTTGAGAAGATATGATAGTATTCAAGTTAAGATGTGAAAATGAAAATCTAGGAGTATATTAGAAATATAAGGAGAAAAAAAAAACCTTCCTTAAAATTACAGTTATCCCAAAGTTGAATGGACTACCTCAGGAAACACTAGGCTTTCCTTCACTGAAGGTCTTCAAGTCAAAGCTAGATTATCACTGTTCAGATGTGTCATAACAAGGAATCTTTTCTGAGTATGACTCAGTCTTAATGACCACTAGGGCATCTTCTAATTCTGAAATTCTATGAGAAGAAACCTACTCACTAACTCATGAGGCACCTCATTTAGCTTTGGGATAACTATGATTATTAACAAGTTGTTTTTCCCTCAAGTCTAACGTTTGCCTCTCGGCAATTACCTAGTTACTGCTCTTAGTTCTGACTTTTGGAGTCAAGCGGAAAAAGTCCGATTCCTCTTCGGCTTGATAGAGAGCCCTTGAAAGGTCTAGGAAAACTCCTCAGTCTTCCATCTACTGTAAGCAGATGCAAACCTGCTTAGCTTCAAAAGTCAAATAGTATCAACAGTTTTCAAGGTCATGTCAACACAGTTGCCTACTGCTTGTAGTTCTGGCCTCTGAGCAAAATAAGTATAAGCAAATTATCTTCAATGGGTAATAGAGCCTATTCTGATACTAAAAAGCAGAAAACAGACTGAAGAGGACAGAGAAGAAAGACAAAGAAGGGAGAATTTTAACATTTATATGGCTCCTAAAATGGGCTAGGTATTGTGAACGACCCAGCAAAGTAGGTGCTATTATCTCCATTTTTATAGTTGCAGAAACTAAGGCAAACTGAGGTTAAATGACTTGCCTGAGGTCAAATAGCTAGTGCTTGAGGTAAAATTTGAACCCAGGTTTTCTTGACTTCCAAACCTGATGCTCCATCCATCAGACCAGGGGTGGGGAATCTGTGGCCTCAAGGACACATATGGCTCTCTAGGTACTCAACTGCAAAACTCTGACTGAATCCAAACTTCATAGAACAAATCCTCTTAATAAAAGGTCCAGTGATTAGACCATAACATTTTATTAATATATATTATTAAATCATAATAGAATTATAATACTTATTAATCTCCTACTGTATACAAGAGACTGAGTCATATTCTGAGTATATGAAGATTAAAAGCAACACTGCTCAGAAACAGTCAAGTAGATAGGAGACCAAAACAAAAGGTTTAGGTAGAACCAGAAGAAAATATTAGTTGAGGGGGATTTAAGGGTTGGTCAACAATGTCAATATTGCAAAAATGTCAAAGACAATAGACTAAGAAAAGGCATTGGGTTTGGCAATTAAGAGTCCTATGGCAATAGCAATTTTCAGTACAATGAAAGATGGGGACAGAAGTAAGATATGCAGGTGGCATGGATAGCAATTGCTATCTGTTTCCTAGAGTCACAGATAGATGGCCTGTTCTACCTCTGGGAATGTTCAATGTTCTTCAGAAGAAAAACTGATTTTGTTTGTAACACCTTATAAGAAGATCAAAATAAGTAAACTCAATAACTCAACATTCAATAAAACCAAGAACATAAATTACTTGAGGAGGAACTTCTTTAACAAGAAGGTGCTAGGAAAACTGGAAAACAAGTTTGCCAGAGATTATATTTAGCCAAACATCTTGCAATATATAACATTAGAAAAACCTCAAAATGGATGTCACTTGAATAGTAACGGTGACACTATTTTTAAAAACTAGAAGAAGCAGATTAAGTATGTTTCACAACTATGCAAGGGGAAAGAAATCCTAACTAAACAAGGGATAGAAGCAGTCACAAAAGATAAATTATGTTATTTTAAGGATCTGAAAAAGAAAGAGCTTTTTTAAGTGAATAAAATCAATGCAAAAAGGACAAGAAGTTATCAATTGCCTCTTTGATAGCTAAGCTTGAGGAAGGAAGACTGTAGAGGTAAGTTCTGTGGATATCCTTAGTTGTTTCACATGATTTGTCTCAAAGGAAGTGTGTCTTCTGGGCAGTTAAGCAGAGTAATGGACAGAGAGTAATGGAGCTGAAAACAGAAAGACGTGAGTTTGAATCCTGCCTCAAATACCTACTTGTTATGTAACACTCAGCACATCACTTAGCTTTTCTCAGTCTCAGTTTCATCATCTGTAAAGTTAAGGGACTGAACTAGATAGCCTCCACAATCCCTTCTAGCTTATCAGCTATGGGGAAAAAAAAATCTTTGCATCAAATTTTTTTAATTAACAAAAAAATTTTTCTCCCCCTCCACTTCTTTACTTCTATAAAAAAAGCAAAGGAAAGCAAAATAAAATCTTTGTAATAAATATGTATAATCAAGAAAAATAAATAATTGCATTGCTCATGTTCAAGAAATATGTCTCATTCTGCCCTCTAAATCCATCGCTTTTTTCAAGTGAACTGTCATTCAGCGAACACATGATCTATTCTCTAGAATGGTGTCTGGTCATTGTGTTGAGCAGAGTTCTTAAATCTATTCACACTTACTCATCTTTACAATATTGCTGTTTCTATATAAATTGTACTCCTGGTTCTCATTTCATTCTTCATTAGTTCATATAAGTGTTCCCAAAGTTCCTCTGAAAGTATACTTTTCATCATTTTTTTTTTCTAGCACAATAGCATTCTATTACTTTCATATACCATAATTTGCTCAGTTATTTCCCAATTGATTGGAACTTCCTAAAAGTTTCTAGTACTTTACCAACACAAAAAGAGCTTCTATAAAATATTTCTGAAAATTTGGTTCCTTTTCCTTTTTTCTTTAAATCTACATGGGATATATAGGCCTAGTGGTGAGAGTATGCATAATTCAGTAAATTTTTAGGCATAGTTTCAAATTGCTTTGGGGGATGGCTGGACCAACTCACAGCTGTAACCAGAATGGATTAATGTCACTACTTTCTTGAAACCCCTCCAACATTTTGTCATTTTCCTTTTTTGTCAATTTTGCCAATTTGATGGGTGTGGAATTTCAGAGAACCCTTAATATGAATGTCTATGAATATTAGTGATATGGGTCATTTTTTTCACATGGCCATTGATAGCCTAGATTTCTTTTCCATCAAATGTTTTCTAATAAGGTTTGAATATTCAAGAAATGTAACTTATTCAGGAGTCATTGTGTCCAATGGATAAGTGGTCAAAAGACATAAAAAAATAGTTCCAAAATATTAACAGTTGAATGAAAGATTTCTCCAAATCACTACTAAATCAAAACAACTCAGGTTTCAGCTCATATCCAAGAATTGAAAAAAAGATGACAAAATAAGAATCAATGTTGGAGGAGCTATAGAAATACAGGTACACTAATAAACTACTGGTAGAGCTCTGATACTCCAATAATTCTGGAAAGCAGCTAGAAATATACTTTAAAAAAAAAAGAGAGACTAAAATACCCATATCTTCTAACCCAGAGATTTCATTAGTAGTCATTTACCTCAAGGAGGTCAAAGAGAGAAAGAAAGGTCCCATGTATTACCCAAAACATTTGCAGCAACACTTCTGTTGTGGCAAAGAACCAGAGAGAAAGCAGATGCCTATTAACAGATAAAGGCAAAGCAAACTGCAGAACATAAATATAATGGAATATTGCTGTGCTATAAGAAATGAAGAATATAAAGAATTTGGAGAAGCATGGACAAACATACAAACTGATGCAGTGACAAGCACACAAAAGTTACAAAAGATCTAAGTGGAAAGAGCAACAACAACAAACCCCAAACTGAATGCTATGTAATTCTTATGTTCCTGAAGACAAGATAAGAAAATGAGCCTCCCTCCCTCCTTCACAGGACAGGATTATGAGTAGGAACACTGCAGAACTGTCATATTCTGTGGTCTAGTCAGGAAATTTTGCTGACCTCCTTTTATTTTCCACTTCTCTCTTTCTTTATTCCTTGTAAGTAAGATATATTTAGAAATGAAAGAGAAATGAAACAAAATGCAGCGATAAAAGTTTTAAAAATACAAAGAACACACAATTTATGAGAGGAATCATACTAGCCACACTTCCACCAAAAAATGACTATCAGAAGCTGATGTGTGACATGTAAGGATCAATTTATTGCCATAAATATCAAAACTGTATGAACTCTAGGAGCTATATGCTATTACGGAAAGAGCATTTAACTGTGCCTCAGGAGCTCTGAATCAGTCTTAACTCTGCCATTTACCAGCTATGTGAAGTTGGGCATATCTCCATATCTCTGGGCCTTCATTTCTGTCCTTCAAGTTCTAATATTCTCTGAACCTCTGATTATGCCTCTGAGAATCTATATAGTTGTAGATCTACTACTAGGCCTAAGGCTCATTCATTCTTATGGCCTTTACTATGGAAGGAAACTTTACAGGTCTAAAAATTTGGCTTTAGTCACCTAAGGGCTAGATATAGTATAAAAATAACTGAACTAATATCACAATTTGCCATACCAGAGAGAGCAGTTTCACTGGGAAACTAAATTTTGACTAAATCCCTCTGAAAGCAAGATGAAGGAATGGAATATAAATTGGCTTCTTCATCCGTAACAAGTGAACTGAAAATTGGCACTGCATATATCTTAAATGAACCCAGACTGAGCCAATGGAATTGGGTAAGAGGAAATGTTAGCAATACAGTTGGAAAGGTCTAGATCCTCCTTCCTATACCAAAGGGAAAACTCTTCCATTTTAATAGTTTTTGTTTTATCATCAAGAAAGACGATCCCATAACAATGTGTAACCCAAGATGGCAGCAAATTTTTTGTACGGATATATCCTCTTTTCAGACAATCCTCAATAAACTCCAGTGGCTCCCTATTACCCTCAGGATAACAAATCAATTGCTTTGTTTGACATTTGAAGCCTTTCACAACCTTGACCCTTCTTATCTTTCCAGTATTCTTATAATTTACGCCCTTCCACTTAGTTTACAATCTAGAAACATCTACTTTTTTTATATTCCTAGCACATAACAATTCATCTGCTGACTCTATGCCTTTTCAGCGGCTGTCCTCCATGACTAAAATTCTTTCTTCCTTACTTTCACCTCCTGGCTTTCCAAGTTTCCGTCAAGAGTCAGTTCAAATCTCACTTTCTCCAGGAGGCTTTTATCACAAACTCCCCCTCCTCAGCACTGCTACCGTTTTCCCTCTGAGATTACCCTCCATGAACTCTGTATTTATCTCGTACAGGCATACTTCAGAGATCCTACAGGTTTGGTTTCAGACCACTGCAATAAAGTGCATCACACAAATTTTTGGTTTCCCAATGCATATATAAAAGTTATTTTTATGCTATGCTCTAATCTACTAAGTGTACAATATAGTATCATGTCTAAAAAATGTACATACTTTAATTTAAAAATACTCTATTGCTTTAAAATGCTAAACCATCATCTGAGCCTTCACTAAGTCACCATCGTTTTGCTGCTAGAGGGCCTTGCCTCGATATTGATGGCTACTGACTGATCAGGGTGGCAGGAGCTGAAGGTTGTCAATTTTTGTGTCAATTTCTTAAAATAAGACAATAATGAAGTATGTCATACTGATTGACTCTTCCTTTCATGAAAGATGTCTCTGAAGCAAGTGATGTTGTTCAATAACATTTTATCCACAGTAGGACTTCTTTCAAAACTAGAGTTAATCTAGATGGCTCGAGAGAAGAAAGTGAGGGTGGTGACTTTGCACAGACTTCCCTCACTTAAATCCAATTCACTTACATGTCATGGCATCACGTCCCTGTTGTTACAGTCTTCTTCAAGAATGATGGACAAACAACAACAATAATCCTCTCAAACTCTGCCACTGCTTTATCAAGTAAGTTTATATAATACTCTACAACATTGTTGTGTCTCAGGGAAAAAGGAAGCCTGAGGAGAGGGAGAAAGATGGGAGAATGGCTGGTCAGCAGAGCAGTCAGAAGACACATGACATTTATTAAGTTCACCATCTCATACGGGAATGGTTTGTGGTTTCCCAAAACAATTACAATAATATCAAAGATCACTAATCACAGATCACCATAACAGATATGATAATACCTTAAAAGTAGGAAATTTTGTGAGAATTACTATAATGTGGGCACATGCCATTGGAAAAATGGTGCCAACAGACCTTCTCAACACCCAGGATTTCCTCAAATCTTCAATTTGTTTAAAAAAAAAAAAGCCATATCTGTGAAGCGCAAGAAAATGAGGCATGCCTGTATGTACATAGTTCTTTACATGTTGTCTCCCTCAGTAGAATGTGCATTCCTTGAGAATGGAGACCAAGTTTCTGCCTCTTTGTATCCAGAAAGCTTAACACAATGCCAGGCACACAACAGATGCATACTGGCTGGCTGATTGTAATACGGACATCTAAGTTAATTGAAAATATAAATTAGGAAATGATTTTTCATATTAAAATTATATCTCAATGGCCATGCTGCAAATTCTGTCCCTTATCTTTTATTGCCTCTACTTCTCTGGGGCCCAGCTACTGACTTCAAAGATTAAATTTTTTAATAATGCTTTTTCTCTTCAGAAACAAAGGGAACCTCCATACCTGAGGAAAATGAGAAGGATGGAGATATCATTTGCTCCTGGGCAAAGAGGGTGATCCCAACTAAGCAATCTCTGGACTAGGCTCTTTGTGAAGAACTGTTTCACAACACTACTAATACCCAATCATTTCATGAAAAAAACTGTCCATAGCGTATGATTTCTCATAAGAAACTTAAAAGTAAAGTTTATTTTCTTTTTCTGAGGTGTGATGACCCTTTGATAAACAGATCCATGTAGTCATCTGCTCAAGTCACCAAGTAAGTAAGGTCTTCTCCACTCCTAATACATGGATCACCTTATTCATATGAAGCAAAAGATGTTCATACAGGAGCCAACCAGCTAGTTGTCTTAATAATGATCCTGTGTCACCTGTCATTCATTCACTGTCACAAAAAATATGTAAGGCCAACCTCATTTTCAAGCTTAAATTCCCATCTCTGAAAAAGTAGTTTTTATATAACTAAATTTATCTACATTATATAAGTTCATTTGAGCAATGAAGGCATAACTAAAAAAAATATATTCAAGGCTTTAAATGTAATAATATAGGCTAAAGAGATGATTTGATATAAGATGTAACAAAATCCATGCTACAATAATATGCTTTAAAACTGTCTCTTTTTTTTTTTCACACTGTCCTAAACCTAAGTTTCATACTATGAAGATGCCTAGAAAACTAAAGTATCGGAGGGAAGTACAAAATAGGATGACTAAGCTCTGCCAAATTAGTCAGTAATTTTATACCTCAGAAAAGCCTTCCTTTTTAAAAAGTATTTTAACTGAATTTAACAAATACTTCCCAAAATATTTCCATATGCAAAGTAGGACAGAAAGAGGATAATATATGAAATTATGTCTCTATTACATATATCTTGCTTTTAAAAAATATATAAATTCAACATGACACTTTCAAAGTTGTCCTACTTTCTATTTTCTTCTGAACTTCTTTCTGTTCATTTCCATGCAATTTGAAAATTGTTTCCAACAATCTTGTTTTCTTTCTTTCCTTCTTTTATGACACTATTGCTAACTCGATCACCTTCACATAAAGAAAAAATTCTTAAATGCCAAATAAACATAGCTTTTTCTTTCTTTCTTTCTTTTTTGCAGGGGGAAGGCAGGGCAATTGGGGTTAAGTGACTTGCTAGTAAGTGTTAAGTGTCTGACATCACATTTGAACTCAGGTCCTCCTGATTCCAGGACCAGTGCTCTACTCACTGTGCTACTTAGCGGCCCCTTTTAGTTTCTTTTTAAAAACTTATTTCAGGGAGGTTAGGTGGGGCAGTAAATAGAGCACTGGCCCTGGAGTCAGGAGGACTTCAGTTCAAATCCAAACTCAGACACTTGACACATTTACTAGCTGTGTAACTTTGGGCAAGTCACTTAACCCCAACTGCCCAGCAAACAATAAAATAAAATAGGATCAGGCATTAAAAAAAAAAAATTATTTCTTTATTTTAACAAACACCAGATAAAATGTACATCTACCACAGGAAAAGAAGATTACATATAAAACTGTGAAATTATATTACAAGCAGCTTGCTTTTCTTTTTTTAAAATATAATAAATTTAACATGTAATTTTCAATGCTATCCTGCTTGTCTGTGTTTCTTTCTGGTCTTCCTTCTTTTCTCTTCTGTGTTTTAAAAAAATGCCTTAATGACCATTCTTAAATTTGTTTTGTCTACTCTTTCCTGAGGTCCCTATCTCTCACTTTACTCCAACTTGAAAAACAAAAAATTGTTATAATACACACAGTCAAGCAAAACAAATTCCCCTATTGTCCTAGCTTCTTTCAAGTCCCAACTGAAATCCCACTTTCTACAAAAAGCCTTTCTTGATCCCCCTTAATGCTAGTGCCTCCAATTTGTCTTGTACATTTCTTGTCTGCAGAGTTGTTTATATGTCATCTCCCCCATAAGACTGTGAGCTCCCTGAGTAGGAATTGCTTTTGCCTTTCTTTTTGTATCTGCAGCACTTCAAACACTGCCTCGCACACAGGAGGAGCTTAAAAAATACTTGGTGACTAACTGACCTGGGTTTGAAAACATATGCATATCAAGTCCATCACCTCTCTAACATACAGTTCTTTATTGCAACAAGAATTACTCCAGGTATGTTTGTACATATGAGTTATTTTGGGGGACAGGGATGGGGGGAGAAAGAGAGGGAAAAAGAAAGGGAGAAAATAAGACAGAATGTGAGAGGGAAAGGGAGATTTGCTATGTCAAAAAATGAATGTCTAATTATGTATCTTGAGTCCATCCCTTATCAGGAGGTGGGCACTATGCTTACAGTGTTGTTGTAGATAAATTATTCTCCTGGTTCTCCTCACTTCATTCTGCATCAATTCATGTAAGTCTTACCATATTTCTATGAAGCTATCTTGTCCACTGTTTCCCACAGCACAATAATACCCCATTACATCCATATGCCATAATTAGTTCAGTCACTCCCCAAATAATGTGCATCTCCTTTGTTTCCAGTTTTTTGCTACAACAAGAGCTATTCACAAATACTGTTGCACACATTATGTCATTTTTCTTCTTCCTTCGTTCTCTTTGGTACAAATCAGCCTTAAATATATCCAATCAATTCAGAAACTATCCTTATTTAAAATCTTTGTTTCAAATTGCTAAATTAAATTTTAAATGCTGTTTTTAATAGAGATGACTATGCTGAACTAGTCAATACACTTTAAAGCAAGATATTAGTAGAACAAAACAGACATTGTATACAGATTTTTAGATTAACCACAACTCTGGTGTGTAACCTTAACCTCAAACACCTAACAATCACTTTCTTTGCTATAACAGCCTTCTTACTCAATTTTATGAAACTACCTCAAGAATCTGGAATTATAAAACATAATAATGTTCAAAGAAGTATCCTATAATCTCACCTTAAAAATAGCTTTAAGAATTAAAACTAAAAAGGAATATTTTGTAAAAGACTTATGTAAAGCCAAGTACTAGCAGCTTTCCAGAGGATTGCTGCTGTGAATAGCTTTTAAGGTTCTGATTATATAGTATAGTGAACTCTATTTATTCAATAATAAATCAAAGCTAAACATTCACAGGAAATCAAAATACAGCATTCACCATGTCACAACTCAACAACTTAGCACTAAAATGGCCACACAGTTTTCACCAGAGTGATCACATGGTTTTAAGCAAAGTACATTCATTTATTCAATCACAATCAAAGCCAAAGTTCTCCCACCCACGCACAGTGCAATTAAGTTACAATTTCATCAATCACTACTCAGTATCTTCTTAAGAAGTAGTGGAAAGTACAAGGGCCATCCACCTCTAGGTCACAAGTAAATTACAATTTCATCAGTTACTACTCAGTACCCTATTTCATCAGTCATTACTCAGACAATTTCATCAGTCACTGGCCCAGTATCCACGGAGAGGTCTTTTCATCTGGACTCAGGCAGGTAGCTCCTACCTGAATCCATCAAACTGTCACCTAGGTTCAAAGGCAGACAGCTTCCAGTTCCTCGTCTAGCTCTCCATGCAGTTCTTGATCCACATTGGAGCTCACAGTGTCCAGTCCATCTCAAGTACTTCACAGTTTCTGTTCCTGGGAAGAGAAAACTTAACAGAGCCACAACAACATTCATAAACATTAACAAAGCCACAACATTCGTACAAAGTACCAGCACCACAGTCATGCTTCCTCAGTCTTCAGCAACTCCAGCTCACCCTTGGAAGTCTTCGGCAACTCTGGCACTACAAGTCCAAGTTCTGTTCTCAAAATCAAAATCATTTTCTCCAGCCTCCACATAGCTTGCTCCAAGAAATTCTGTCTCATTTCTCAATATTCATTTCTCTTCTCAGTTGTTCTCAATTCTCAGTTCAGTCTTCAGTCCAGCAGTAGCAGCCCAGCCTCCAGATGCTCACTGAGAGAAATTCTCTCTCTGGAAGTAGTTGCTCTGCCTCCATGATGCTTTCCCCAAGAAGTTCTCATTCTCCCAGCTTGTGCTCTTCCTTATATTTGGTATTAGCTCCTCCTTGTTCAGGCCCTTCCTGTTACATCAGCAACATGGGTTCATACCTTGTTTCTTTACAGAATCTTACTTTGAAACTAAATGCTAAATGCCTGTTAGCTTGAAAATACCAAGAGATCTTCAAATTTCATTACTACTACAACTTATTCATTGGAATGAATTTTACATTGGCACTTGCAATGAAAGTGTAAGAAGTTAGTTCCAAAGAGCCTTGACGTTATCCATTATTTCCTACCAGCCCTGTGATTTAAGGAAAACTAAGTGAGTGGCTATAACTGCAGCTTACCTGTTTAGGCCAACATCCAACTTGTAAAATAAAGATACAAAAACCACCATCATTACTGTGACCATTTAACTACATGGCACTTGGACAGGATTGTAGCCTCTGAAACTCCTCTAGCTCTTCTCTCCTTGTTCTACTCCAAAACTTTGCCAAAGGACTGGCTTTCCATTAAATCTTCAAAAATGTATCTATATTAAAGTAGCTGTTCAGGAGATACTGGAAAGAAATAAACATTTCCCTACAAATGTACTAAAGTGCATTTGTAGGACACCAAACCCAAGGGTTTTATTTTTGGTTTTGAGGGTTGTTGTCTTTTTTTTTGCAAGATGGGAGGATGTTCTATTTTTACTAATCCATAATTAAATGCTTTTTTTATGAACTAAATATGTCCTCTTGCTTACTAGAATAAGTTAATACATCAGTGGTGGCAGGTGAGTTTCCTTCTAGATGACCTCTGAGGTCATTTCTAGCTCAAAATCTATTATGCTATAATACAGTCTCTTTCTCCATCATACCAAGCACAAAGAGGTAAGACATGGAGTCCTTCTCCACCCACTACCATCCTTTTTCTGATATGAGAACCAAAATAAAACATGTAGATAAGAACCACTCACCTCACCCAGATCATGGGAGCTGCCAACAAATACTGTTTAGGGAGCCAAAACTCCCACAGACTCTGCCAAAATCCTCAATGCCTCCCATACCTCCAGTGCCCCAATAAGAGATTACAGCCTTTCAGGCCCTTCCCTATTCTGGTTCCCCCAGAACCCTGTGGGAAACAGTAGCTCACCTATGCTTCAAATGCCTTGGGAACTACTGTCCTTACAACTATTGCCCCTTTTTCCCTTCACTTATCCCACTCACCATACACCAACAATACTAATACTCTCCCTGCTACCGATATCTAATGCTAACTAGTAAAAATATATAAGTAAAAGGGATAAAAGATGGTAAACCTATATTAACAGTATTATAAACACTGTGTTTATAAATAATATTAACATAATATTCAAGAATAAATAGATTTTTAGGAGTTATCACAGGAACCTATTCACCTTTACAAAATTATTTTCAAGGAAAAATGAATTCCCAGTGTCATACAGTTACTTACAAACTCTTATAATTAAAACCTGGAGAATCTCTATATTTTCTCAAATAATATCCCTTATCTCAAAAGAGCACTGAATAAGAAAAAAGACTCGATCAAAAATTTCTCACTTTGGGTAATAGTTTCAAAAAATCCACCACTTTAAAGTATTACATTAATTTGAGGGTTCAAGAATGTGAATGGGAAAAAATTACACCCTTCATTTCACTAACTTCTAATTGAAATTAAGCATTTCCTTCAATTATGAATGCAAGTAACAAATCACTATAGTATGAGTCTTCATCAGACTGTTAAAGGAGCCCATAACACAAAAAAAGTTAAGAACTCCTAAACTAGGTCAGCTGAGAAATATGACAATAAAAAGCATTTGTCTTATTATGCATCTCTTCACTAAAGGTTTATGTTCACTGAGAATAGTATGACAAAATAACTGGCTCCATATATCTGTAATCCAAAGCATCACTTGGCTTAGTATTCTCTATCTGGTGTCAGCCAATGTGTTCCCGGGGCAAAACGTGAATAGTTTTCTTTGCTCCAAACCCAGATTCTTCTTTTCGGTCAGATTTCCACCTAGGTCAAGAGGAAAATAAGCTAGCTAATTCCAGGTACCAGAAAATCATGGCTATAGAGGTAGAAGAATATTAGAGACTATAAAGTCCAAACACTTCATTTTACAGATGAAGAAACAAAGGCACAGAAGTTAACTGTCTTTCCCAAAATCACACAGCAAATGTATACCTGCACACGTGTGTGCACATACACACACATGCATGTGTGCATACATACACACAGTGAGCTATACCTTACTTTTATATAATTACATAAAAATTGCACAAAAATCAGATTTTTAAAAGTACTAGATAATTTTCACGGACCCTATCCCTGCAAAAAATAAACAAATCAATCAATCAATCAACAAACAAATCCTGTGTAGAGTATAAATCTTCAGCATCCAGTAACCTTTATTTTAATGGGGTGAGGAGACTATGTTTACACTGTATACTGTATGTCTATATTCATGTACTGTGTATATGAACATACATGGATATACACGCATATATATAATAATTATTATTATTATTAAAATAACTGTTTATGATACAAGATAGATATACTGAATATAAGTGACAAGTTACTGTAGTGTTGTAGTGTTCATTGTTGATGTCAAAGTCAGGATAACCTGGCTTCAAGTCCCACACATGCCAGATACTGGCTATTTAACTCTCTGTTAAGCACGCAACCTTTTAGCTTCCCAGGCAACTCTCTCAAACTGCAAATTACAGAGATTTTGGTCTGCACTGGCAAAGGATGCTTCTTACCTGCAGCAAAATAACAGGTCTCATCAAAAGCAAATAGTTACATAATTTACCAGTAATCAATTCTAGATTAATGGATAATTCAAAATAGCATGTTTATTTGCTTTGTACAGACATGTCCTGTTTTAAGAAAATCCTTAATACAAACATCTAAAGTAATTAAAATATAAATTAGGAAATAGTTCTTCACATTTTAAAAGTTTCTAGTTCATATAAATATTTTACACAAACCATTCAAACCATACAAGTGGAAGATAAAGCTATAGAAACTGAATCTGTCTTACAGTTTAGAGAAACATTACTGAAAAGTTTTCATTCAGATAAAAAAGGACTGATTTTACCTATGACTGAACACTCACAATGGTGGCCAGGTAAAGTGAGAGGATACAGCTGGCAGGTTACTGGGCAGTACTTGGTGATAGTCTGTAGGAATCAGAGGTAGCTGCTAATGCAAAGCGAAAAACTGGTGTTCTTCCAGAGGGCTGCTGAAAAATCGCAATACTCATTCTTTTACCTTGAAAAGTGAGGTTTGTTTGAAAATACAGCCAACAAAAATGCTAAGACTCCCCAGAAGCTTTTTTAGATTATTTTATACCATTGTTTTAATGGTGACAACAGCCAAACAAATGATGGAAAATTAATATTTTTACACTAATAATGAACTTTTAAAATTAATATAATCTTAAATCATATTTTTATTATCTAAAATTGCAATTTGATAATAAAAGCTAATGCAATGAACATTTGTCTTTTTAAATGATTTTCAGACAACTTAAGAATAAATCTAATTAAGGTATAGTTATAATTACACTTTTGAAGAATATGAGTTTATCTGACATACTGAGAATTACTGATTCATATACTTTTGGAACTAGAACAGTTCACTATCCCCATTAGTTTGATTAGGAAACTGAGGACCAAAACTGCCTGACATAAAAGAGCTAGCAGAAGGCAGAGCCAGCTCCCAGACCAGGTCCTCAGGCTCTAAATCCAGTGTTCCTTCCACTGTACTAGCACTGAAAAAAAAAAAATGAAGCCTCTTGATAACAGTACATTCTGCCTTTCTGTATTATCTCCTTCCAACTTCTCACAAAATACCAGAAAAAGGGAGCATCTTCTTGAAGAACCCTGAAAGCTATCAGCATATATAGCACAACCCTTTCTTTCTTTAAGTCTATTTACTATTAGTTTATACTCTCTCTCAAGAATAGGAAATGTTATTAAATGTTTTGGTTTAACAACAGATGGAAAACCTTTACTTAAAGGGATGACACACTTTAATACAAAGCAATTTCAATAATTAATCAATACTTTTATACTCTCTAATTGTTCCTATCAAACCTCAAGCTCAGAATGTGAAAGCCACAGCAGTTGTAGAAATGTTGTAGAGGGGACACAGAAGATTTATACTCTGTTGTTTTAGCAACATAATTTCTTAGGTTACTTCCCAGGTCATAAAAAACAAAGCCCCTGGTCTGAAATCTTCATCTATCCCAAAGCTATGATCCTAAGACTCAAAGCCTTACAACAATAGTGAATAGAACAACATATGTTCCATATTGATGAATTTTATATTAAACAAAAGAATATGAATAAATTATAGTAAATAAAAAGAATAAATATGTGCTACAAATAACTTTACTAATATTAAAATTGAAAAAACACTCTCCTTATATTTATTGTGAATTGTACCATTTTATTAAAGATCTAAACGTAATTTCATAGGTATATAAATGTAAATTTTGAAAATGCTTCAGGGAGTCAAGATGATGAAGTAAAGGGAGCCAAGTTCTACCGACATTTCCCTCTAAACATCTTTCAAAAAGTACATCAAATCAAATTCAAGGTGGCATAACCAAAAAAAAGGTCAGAGTGAATCATTTTTCCAACCCAGGATAGCTTGGAAAGCTAGAAACACAGGTCTGTAGACACTGGGGTAAAGAGCAGCAGTGGGATCGGGGGCATTCACAACCCAGAGACGAAAAGGCTATTAACTATCTAGGCATAAAGAAGTAACAGAGAACTCTTGTGTTAACAATGGGTACAGAACTGGGTGCCATTTGGCAAGTCCACTGCTGGTTAACCGGTTCCAGGTTACCATTCCAGAGTGGAGATGGGCATTTGCAGTCACAAGAGAGCAGAGGCCCTACTTGGGTAAGGATCATAGTACAGACCAGGAGAGCAGTGACTACATCTCTCCCCAGATCACACCACCTTGGAAACACCAAAAATTTACTGGCCTCCAGAACTAGCTGTGAAAATAGCTAGACATAAAAGCCTGAAGCTTGGGACAGTCATGTCCTGTCCCATCCCCTAACCTCAGAAGTAAGCAGAGTCTAACTCTAAAATAAAGTCCAAAGGCAAGAAATAAGGAGGGAAAATTAGCAAAACAACAACAAAAGAACTTGTCGATAAAAAGGTACTGTGATTACAAGGAAGAAGACAAAAAATCAGAAGACAATGACTTAAAATATCTGTAAGAAAAAGGTCATTCTTGGGAGGATAAGTGGAGTATCTTTAGAGGGGAGGGTGAGGGAACTTTACAAAGGGCTACTTTGATTCATGGGAAGGGAAAGATAATGAAGGGATTGTTGTAAAGGGGATAAGTTCAGTAATAGGAGGGCGAGGTAGTGGGTAGAAGAAAAGCAATAGGTCAAAGTGGCATATAAAAGGGTGTTTACATTTATGCGAATGGGAGGATAAGGGAGGTAGGGCAAGATAGCTGTAGAAGTAAAGCAGAAGAGATAGGGAAAAAGAGATATGCACAAACGTAAAAACAACAGGAGTAGAATCTCTCAGGGAAAGCAAACGTTTAGGTATGTATGTATGTATGTGTATATATGCATGCATACGTATATATATGTATACATGTGTGTACATATCAATATCTATACATAAATATATCCATGTTTAATTGTAGCTGGGGGGGGGGAGAAAAAAAAAAGTAAAAAGTACACAGCAGGGAAAAAAAGAAAATCTAAAAGAAGGCCTTGCAAGAAAAGATGGACAGTTTTCAACACAAGATGCAGTGTGTGTGAGTGTGTGTATGTGTGTGTGTGTATAGGCTTTCTTGAAATGGAAAATTATTACATATATTCTGAATCCTCTCCTACATTCTACTGTGCAAATGGTTTTTTTTCTTATTTTATATTTATGTTTTTTTCTTAAGTATTTAAGTTCTAATATTTGTCTAAAATAAAAGATTTTTTAAAAAAATACACATTGGACATAAGCCCAACAAAAATTCATTAAAAAGCTAAAGAAGAGATTAAGAAAAAGAGCAAAAATAAAAATAATTTTAAAAATCAAGTAAGTTCAGTAGTGGAAAAATCAGGAAAAGAAAGGAGAGCAATGCAAGAAAACCAAGAAAAGAAAATTAAAGATTTGGTAAAAAGGGAAAAAAATACTGAAGAAAATAACACATTAAAAAACAGAACTGGCCAAACGGTAGGGGGGGAAAGGTACAAAATATCACTGAAGAAAATAACAACTTAAAAATTGGAACTGACATAATGGTCAAAGAAATACAAAACCACAAGGAAAAAAATGATTCCTTAAAAATTAGAATTGGGCAAGTGGAAGCTTTCTGAGACGTCAAGAAAGAAGAAAACAAAATCAAAAGGATAAAAAAAAGAAAACGTGAACTATCTCTGACCTAGAAAATAGATCAAGGAAAGATAATCTAATAATTATTGGTCTACCTGAAAGGCATGATAAAAAAAAAAAAAGAGCAGAAACTTCGTATTTCAAGAAAGCATAAAGGAAAACCGCATAGATATCTAGATCCAGAGGACAAAATAGAAATGGAAAGAAAACACTGATCACTTCCTGAAAGCAAGATCTCAAAATAAAAACTCCCAACAATATTATAGCTGAATTCCAGAGCATGCCTAAGTCAAGGAGAAAATTCTGAAAGCAGTCAAAAATCATTAAAATATCAGAAAGAAATAATTTAAAGACTGTGGAGCAATAGTGAGCATCACACAAAATTTAGCAGCTACGATAATAAAGGAGCAAAGGGCTTTCAATATGATATTCTGGAAAGCAAAGGGGCTAGGATTATAACCAAGAATAACCCACCCAACAAAACTAAGTATAATCCTTCAGGGGAAAATGTGGATATTTAATGAAATAGAGAACTCCCAAGCATTCTTGATGAAAAGACCCGAGAAGAAAAGAAAATTTGACATTCAAACTTAAGTCTCAAGAGAAGCATAAAAAGGTAACTAAACACGAGTGAGAAATCATAAGAAACTAAATACAATTAAAATGCTTACATTCCCAAACTGGAAGATGACTAAGTATTAGCCATAAAAACATTATCATCATTAGGGCAATAGAAGTCATTTACTAAGAGGGCAAAGATGTGAGCTATTATACTGATATCCTCAAAGGAAAAATGGACGTATAAAAAAGAGAAACAGACTAAGAGAAAGGGTGAGGGAAAGGAGGAATGGGAGGAATTATTTCATAAAAGAGATATACAGGGGCGGCTAGGTGGCACAATGAATAGAGCACCGGCCCTGGAGTCAGGAGGACCTGAGTTCCAATCCGGCCACAGACACTTAACAGTTACTAGCCTGAGACCTTGGGCAAGTCATTGAACCCCAACTGCCCTGCCTTCTCCCCCTCCAAAAAAAGAAAGAGAGAGAGAAAGAGAGAGAGAGAGATACAAGGAAGAGTTTTTACAATGAAGGGGAAAATAGGAATGGAGTAGGAACTCACAAATCTCATTCTCATCTCAAGAGGTTCAAAGAAGAACATACAATTAGGTACAGAAATCCATCTTACGCACTCGAGAAGTAGGAGAGGAAGGGGCTAAGAGAAAAGTGGAGTGGGGAGGGAGATAAGAAAGAAGACCAATTAAGGGAGGCAATGGTGAGAAACAAAGCAGAGTTCTGAGGAGGAACATGGTTTAAAAAAAAAAGATACAGCAAAGTATAAACAGAAGAAAATAAGATGGAAGGTAACATACATTAATCATAACTGAATGTGAATGAGATGAACTAACCCATGAAAAAGAGGCAGATAGCAGAATGGATTAGAAACCAGAATCCAACAATATGTTGTTTACAAAAGAAACATACCTGAAATAGAAGGGCACACAGAGACTTAAAATAAGAGGTTGGAGCAAAAACTCTTATACTTCAGCTGATGTTAAAAAAGGCAGGGGTAGCAATAATGATCTCGGACAACAAAAGCAAAAATATACCTACTTAAAAAAGAATCAAAGAAACTACAATTCACTAATGATACCATAGACAATGAAATAATATCAATAAGCACAGACAAAATGACATAGCATCCAAATTCCTGATGGAAAACTTAAGTGAATTATAGGAGGAAATAGATGCAAAACTATACTGATGGGGGACCTCAATTTACCTCTCTCAGACCTAGATAAGTCTAACCATAAAATAAATAAGTAGTTAAAAGCGATAGCTAAAATTTCAGAAAAGTTAAATATGATAGACCTCTAAGACTACTGAATGTAACAGCTGTATACAGCACATTCACAAAAAAACTGACCATATATTAGAGCATAAACATCTCACAAAAAACTCAGAAAAACAGAAATGTTAAACGTATCTTTTCAGACCATACTGCAATAAAAATTACATTCATCTGAATTTATAAAGGAAAAATTAACTAAATCACAGGGAGACATACAAGGTCTAATAAATAATAGGTTTTTAATGTCCCTTACTCAGTTCCAGACAAGTCTAACAGAAAGAAAATAAAGAAATGAATAACTTGCTAGAGAAACTAGAACTAAAAGACACATGGCATCTTCTAAGTTAGATGTTAAAGAATATATTTATTGCTTAGCATAACATGGAATTTTGACAAAAATCAACCATATGTTACAGCAGAGAGACAATGAAAATAAAAATTTAAAAGGCAGAAAGAGTAAACATATTTATGAATGTTTTAAAATGTTTATTGATCTTTATAAATGTGTATTGATAGACTGGACCATAATGCAATTAATTTAGTAACTGGTTCATAGAACACAAGCTAAAGGCCCAAAGACTTAACAATGAAATCTTAAATAAATAAACAAACAAATAAGAGTGGGTTGAAGAGCAAATAACAAACCATTAATAATTATGCAGAAGGGAATTATAAGAATAAAACATAGAAAAAATTTCCAGGATGCAGTTCAAGAAGTCCTCAGTAGAAAAGATAATCCCTAAAAACATATATTAACAAAATAAACAAGGAAAGGGTTAGTGAACTGAATGTGCATTTTAAAAATCAGAAGGCCAACAAAAAACCCCAAAATAAACACAGAAGAGATTAGAAATTAGAGAAATATGTAAACTAGAAACCAAAAAATTCTATAGAAATGATAAGTAAAACTTAAAGCTGGTTCTTTGAAAAAATTCACAAATTTCAGAAACTTTTAGACAATCTGATAATCTAGAAAACAGCAAATGAACACAGTGAAATCATAACTAGACAAAAGGAGAACCAGCCAAGATAGTGGTCTAGAAGAAGGTAAAACAGCTAAGCTCTCCTTTACAATTATTCTACAAAGATCTAGAAAACACACTAGATCAAGGAGCAGGAAATCCACAAGAAAAATAAATCAGTGGGTCATTTTTTCCAGAACAACTCTATATAAGTAAATAAAGAGAAGTCAGTGGGCACTTAGGATCTAGCCAGTAGTGAGCTGCTAGTTTTCCACTGCAGGGACTTAACTAGGACCTACCCACCACAGTGATCCAAGACAAGAAGAGGTCCCACATTAGGCAGAACAGCCTGACATGGTTCAGAGAACAGGAACAGGTGCCAATCAGCAGATCTGTTCTTCACTACATCTTGACAAATCATAGACCCTATGTGACCTGAAGAGGAAATACGGGCACAGAAGTAGTACAGGCCCTAGGCAATATACTGAGTAAGAAACAAGCATGGAAGCAAACATTAGGTGTGGCTCCTGACCCTAGAAGCAGAGCAGAGTCTCCAATCTAGTCCTTGGCCCAATGTGAAGCTTACAGCTGAATAAACAGGTTTGGAAGCCCAGATCAAAGGGGAGCCTAAAATTCAATTATATTGAAACTGCAGAGAATTCTATCCAGATGACAATGGCTGAATCCTGAAGCAGTCTACTGCTCAAGCTCTGGCTGGGGCCAAGCCCACAGCTGTATTGCTCAGACTCAAAATCAGGAAAGAAACTTGCAGAGATTAGACCAGGAGGCTAGGACTCAGATTGTACCCTGGATTAGACCATTTTAGGTACACTGAGAGCTTAAAGGGTCCGCAGACACAGACACAGCTATCCCTGAAAACTCAGAATAACACAACACAAAAATAGGATCCAAAAGAACAACACATGCCCAAAGTTTGCCAAGTCATTCCTTCAGTATGCAGAATCTGCCCCTAACTCAAAGACCAAAGTCAGGAAGTAAAGCTGACAGAATGAGCAAACAAAAGAAGAATCCCACCATAAAGAGCTATTATGATGACAGGAATGCTCAAGACATAAACCTTTAAAGAAGTGAATGAATGACTCCAAAACATCTACAAGGAAACTTCAAAGAAAAATATACCCTACGTACAAGTTCAACAAAATTTCTGGAAAAGATGAAGCAAGAGTTTAAAAGAGAGCTAAAAAATGATTTTATAAATGAAATGAGAGATTGTAGCAACAACTGGAGAAGACACTGATAACACTAGAAGTAACAATTAGAAAAGAAATCAAAGTGGTTGAGGAAAATTGGAAAAGAAATGAAAGTGCTGAAAGAAAAAAATCAGCTTGGCACAAAGGGTACAAAATTTTAATCAAGCAATAGATCCCTTGAAAATTAGAATGGATTAAATAGAAGTTAACGACTCCTATTTAGGAAAAGTAAATATTAAAATAAAATTAAAACACTGAAAAAAAAAAGAAGTAGAAAGTATCTAACAGCAAAAACAACTGCTTTTAAAAACAGACCAATGAGATAAAATTGAAGGACTGGACTACTAGACTACAGGACAGAAGGAAAAAAGGAAGGAAGAAAGGAAGAAAGAAAAGAAGGAAGGAAGGAAGGAAGGAAGGAAGGAAGGAAGGAAGGAAGAAAGGCTGGCTAAAGATATTTCAAGAAATCATAAAAGAAAATATCTAGATCTTTTTTGAACCAGAGGTTAAAGCAATCTTAAAGCATCTACCAATCACCTCCTGAAGCTTCAAAATACATACTCCCAGAAACACAATAACCAAAATCCAGAGTTTACAAATCAAATAAAAAGTATCATAGGTGGTCAGAAAGAACTTAAGCAGGGAAGTAAGGAAGATTCAACATTAGCAAAACAATCAAAATAGTTAATCATGTTAAAGTAAAACAACATAATTATCTCAAGTAATGCTAAAAAGTTTTTTTTTAACAAAGTGCAATGTTCATTTATACTAAAACCTCTACAAAATATAAGACATCTTTTTCTTAATGTCATAAAAAAGTATCTAACATCAAAATCAAGCATTATATAGAATGAAACCATTAGCAGCTTTCCCAAAAAATTATAAGAGTAAAGCAAGGATGCCCAGCATCATAGTTATTATGCTATATATTTCTAAAAACATTACCAATGGAAATAAGAGAAAGAAATTAACAGCATAAAGATAAGCAAAGAGGAGATAAAACTATCCCTAATGGTGGACAATATAAACATAAATTTAGTAAACTGACAAAGATTCTGAGACAACAGCTGTAGCAAAATTGTAGGTGACAAAATAAACCCACACAAACCAATAGCATTTCCATATAATAACAAAATCAAAGACGAACAAGAGAAAACAAAATACAACTCAAAAGAACAACTCAAAAGAACTATGAAATGCATAAAATATTTAGGGGACCAATCTACCAAAGTGCACAAAATGTTCCTTAAGGAAATAAAGAACTTAAATAGCTAAAGGAATATATCCAGTGCTTGTGGTTGAGCCTGGTCTATATAACAAAAAAAGACAATGCTACCAAAGATCACTTGTAATTTTAACATTATACCAACCAAACTATCAAAGGGATACTTTTAGGAAGCACTGAAGGGATCACAAGTGGAAAAAGTTTAAGAAGTCCTGCTTAGAGAACTAAAATAAATA
>JAQQSV010000745.1:48803-97705 GCA_028646515.1 Pseudochirops corinnae
GTGACATAGGAGAGAATAGATTGGGGGAGGGGCGACACACTGGGATGGCTGTTTTGGGGCGGTGGGTGGGAGAAAGAGGGGGAGAAAATATGTAACTCAAAATCTTGTGGAAATGAATGATGCAAACTATAATAAAATTAAAAAAAAATATTTCCTTAGATATTCTAGATCTTTTGTTTCTGCCAATGACTTTTGTTATTATTTATTTTAGTTCTCTAAGCAGGACTTCTTAAACTTTTTCCACTTGTGATCCCTTCAGTGCTTCCTAAAAGTATCCCTTTGATAGTTTGGTTGGTATAATGTTAAAATTACAAGTGATCTTTGGTAGCATTGTCTTTTTTTGTTATATAGACCAGGCTCAACCACAAGCACTGGATATATTCCTTTAGCTATTTAAGTTCTTTATTTCCTTAAGGAACATTTTGTGCACTTTGGTAGATTGGTCCCCTAAATATTTTATGCATTTCATAGTTCTTTTGAGTTGTTCTTTTGAGTTGTATTTTGTTTTCTCTTGTTCGTCTTTGATTTTGTTATTATATGGAAATGCTATTGGTTTGTGTGGGTTTATTTTGTCACCTACAATTTTGCTACAGCTGTTGTCTCAGAATCTTTGTCAGTTTACTAAATTTATGTTTATATTGTCCACCATTAGGGATAGTTTTATCTCCTCTTTGCTTATCTTTATGCTGTTAATTTCTTTCTCTTATTTCCATTGGTAATGTTTTTAGAAATATATAGCATAATAACTATGATGCTGGGCATCCTTGCTTTACTCTTATAATTTTTTGGGAAAGCTGCTAATGGTTTCATTCTATATAATGCTTGATTTTGATGTTAGATACTTTTTTATGACATTAAGAAAAAGATGTCTTATATTTTGTAGAGGTTTTAGTATAAATGAACATTGCACTTTGTTAAAAAAAAACTTTTTAGCATTACTTGAGATAATTATGTTGTTTTACTTTAACATGATTAACTATTTTGATTGTTTTGCTAATGTTGAATCTTCCTTACTTCCCTGCTTAAGTTCTTTCTGACCACCTATGATACTTTTTATTTGATTTGTAAACTCTGGATTTTGGTTATTGTGTTTCTGGGAGTATGTATTTTGAAGCTTCAGGAGGTGATTGGTAGATGCTTTAAGATTGCTTTAACCTCTGGTTCAAAAAAGATCTAGATATTTTCTTTTATGATTTCTTGAAATATCTTTAGCCAGCCTTTCTTCCTTCCTTCCTTCCTTCCTTCCTTCCTTCCTTCCTTCCTTCTTTTCTTTCTTCCTTTCTTCCTTCCTTTTTTCCTTCTGTCCTGTAGTCTAGTAGTCCAGTCCTTCAATTTTATCTCATTGGTCTGTTTTTAAAAGCAGTTGTTTTTGCTGTTAGATACTTTCTACTTCTTTTTTTTTTCAGTGTTTTAATTTTATTTTAATATTTACTTTTCCTAAATAGGAGTCGTTAACTTCTATTTAATCCATTCTAATTTTCAAGGGATCTATTGCTTGATTAAAATTTTGTACCCTTTGTGCCAAGCTGATTTTTTTCTTTCAGCACTTTCATTTCTTTTCCAATTTTCCTCAACCACTTTGATTTCTTTTCTAATTGTTACTTCTAGTGTTATCAGTGTCTTCTCCAGTTGTTGCTACAATCTCTCATTTCATTTATAAAATCATTTTTTAGCTCTCTTTTAAACTCTTGCTTCATCTTTTCCAGAAATTTTGTTGAACTTGTACGTAGGGTATATTTTTCTTTGAAGTTTCCTTGTAGATGTTTTGGAGTCATTCATTCACTTCTTTAAAGGTTTATGTCTTGAGCATTCCTGTCATCATAATAGCTCTTTATGGTGGGATTCTTCTTTTGTTTGCTCATTCTGTCAGCTTTACTTCCTGACTTTGGTCTTTGAGTTAGGGGCAGATTCTGCATACTGAAGGAATGACTTGGCAAACTTTGGGCATGTGTTGTTCTTTTGGATCCTATTTTTGTGTTGTGTTATTCTGAGTTTTCAGGGATAGCTGTGTCTGTGTCTGCGGACCCTTTAAGCTCTCAGTGTACCTAAAATGGTCTAATCCAGGGTACAATCTGAGTCCTAGCCTCCTGGTCTAATCTCTGCAAGTTTCTTTCCTGATTTTGAGTCTGAGCAATACAGCTGTGGGCTTGGCCCCAGCCAGAGCTTGAGCAGTAGACTGCTTCAGGATTCAGCCATTGTCATCTGGATAGAATTCTCTGCAGTTTCAATATAATTGAATTTTAGGCTCCCCTTTGATCTGGGCTTCCAAACCTGTTTATTCAGCTGTAAGCTTCACATTGGGCCAAGGACTAGATTGGAGACTCTGCTCTGCTTCTAGGGTCAGGAGCCACACCTAATGTTTGCTTCCATGCTTGTTTCTTACTCAGTATATTGCCTAGGGCCTGTACTACTTCTGTGCCCGTATTTCCTCTTCAGGTCACATAGGGTCTATGATTTGTCAAGATGTAGTGAAGAACAGATCTGCTGATTGGCACCTGTTCCTGTTCTCTGAACCATGTCAGGCTGTTCTGCCTAATGTGGGACCTCTTCTTGTCTTGGATCACTGTGGTGGGTAGGTCCTAGTTAAGTCCCTGCAGTGGAAAACTAGCAGCTCACTACTGGCTAGATCCTAAGTGCCCACTGACTTCTCTTTATTTACTTATATAGAGTTGTTCTGGAAAAAATGACCCACTGATTTATTTTTCTTGTGGATTTCCTGCTCCTTGATCTAGTGTGTTTTCTAGATCTTTGTAGAATAATTGTAAAGGAGAGCTTAGCTGTTTTACCTTCTTCTAGACCACTATCTTGGCTGGTTCTCCTTTTGTCTAGTTATGATTTCACTGTGTTCATTTGCTGTTTTCTAGATTATCAGATTGTCTAAAAGTTTCTGAAATTTGTGAATTTTTTCAAAGAACCAGCTTTAAGTTTTACTTATCATTTCTATAGAATTTTTTGGTTTCTAGTTTACATATTTCTCTAATTTCTAATCTCTTCTGTGTTTATTTTGGGGTTTTTTGTTGGCCTTCTGATTTTTAAAATGCACATTCAGTTCACTAACCCTTTCCTTGTTTATTTTGTTAATATATGTTTTTAGGGATTATCTTTTCTACTGAGGACTTCTTGAACTGCATCCTGGAAATTTTTTCTATGTTTTATTCTTATAATTCCCTTCTGCATAATTATTAATGGTTTGTTATTTGCTCTTCAACCCACTCTTATTTGTTTGTTTATTTATTTAAGATTTCATTGTTAAGTCTTTGGGCCTTTAGCTTGTGTTCTATGAACCAGTTACTAAATTAATTGCATTATGGTCCAGTCTATCAATACACATTTATAAAGATCAATAAACATTTTAAAACATTCATAAATATGTTTACTCTTTCTGCCTTTTAAATTTTTATTTTCATTGTCTCTCTGCTGTAACATATGGTTGATTTTTGTCAAAATTCCATGTTATGCTAAGCAATAAATATATTCTTTAACATCTAACTTAGAAGATGCCATGTGTCTTTTAGTTCTAGTTTCTCTAGCAAGTTATTCATTTCTTTATTTTCTTTCTGTTAGACTTGTCTGGAACTGAGTAAGGGACATTAAAAACCTATTATTTATTAGACCTTGTATGTCTCCCTGTGATTTAGTTAATTTTTCCTTTATAAATTCAGATGAATGTAATTTTTATTGCAGTATGGTCTGAAAAGATACGTTTAACATTTCTGTTTTTCTGAGTTTTTTGTGAGATGTTTATGCTCTAATATATGGTCAGTTTTTTTGTGAATGTGCTGTATACAGCTGTTACATTCAGTAGTCTTAGAGGTCTATCATATTTAACTTTTCTGAAATTTTAGCTATCGCTTTTAACTACTTATTTATTTTATGGTTAGACTTATCTAGGTCTGAGAGAGGTAAATTGAGGTCCCCCATCAGTATAGTTTTGCATCTATTTCCTCCTATAATTCACTTAAGTTTTCCATCAGGAATTTGGATGCTATGTCATTTTGTCTGTGCTTATTGATATTATTTCATTGTCTATGGTATCATTAGTGAATTGTAGTTTCTTTGATTCTTTTTTAAGTAGGTATATTTTTGCTTTTGTTGTCCGAGATCATTATTGCTACCCCTGCCTTTTTTAACATCAGCTGAAGTATAAGAGTTTTTGCTCCAACCTCTTATTTTAAGTCTCTGTGTGCCCTTCTATTTCAGGTATGTTTCTTTTGTAAACAACATATTGTTGGATTCTGGTTTCTAATCCATTCTGCTATCTGCCTCTTTTTCATGGGTTAGTTCATCTCATTCACATTCAGTTATGATTAATGTATGTTACCTTCCATCTTATTTTCTTCTGTTTATACTTTGCTGTATCTTTTTTTTTTAAACCATGTTCCTCCTCAGAACTCTGCTTTGTTTCTCACCATTGCCTCCCTTAATTGGTCTTCTTTCTTATCTCCCTCCCCACTCCACTTTTCTCTTAGCCCCTTCCTCTCCTACTTCTCGAGTGCGTAAGATGGATTTCTGTACCTAATTGTATGTTCTTCTTTGAACCTCTTGAGATGAGAATGAGATTTGTGAGTTCCTACTCCATTCCTATTTTCCCCTTCATTGTAAAAACTCTTCCTTGTATCTCTCTCTCTCTCTTTCTCTCTCTCTTTCTTTTTTTGGAGGGGGAGAAGGCAGGGCAGTTGGGGTTCAATGACTTGCCCAAGGTCTCAGGCTAGTAACTGTTAAGTGTCTGTGGCCGGATTGGAACTCAGGTCCTCCTGACTCCAGGGCCGGTGCTCTATTCATTGTGCCACCTAGCCGCCCCTGTATATCTCTTTTATGAAATAATTCCTCCCATTCCTCCTTTCCCTCACCCTTTCTCTTAGTCTGTTTCTCTTTTTTATACGTCCATTTTTCCTTTGAGGATATCAGTATAATAGCTCACATCTTTGCCCTCTTAGTAAATGACTTCTATTGCCCTAATGATGATAATGTTTTTATGGCTAATACTTAGTCATCTTCCAGTTTGGGAATGTAAGCATTTTAATTGTATTTAGTTTCTTATGATTTCTCACTCGTGTTTAGTTACCTTTTTATGCTTCTCTTGAGACTTAAGTTTGAATGTCAAATTTTCTTTTCTTCTCGGGTCTTTTCATCAAGAATGCTTGGGAGTTCTCTATTTCATTAAATATCCACATTTTCCCCTGAAGGATTATACTTAGTTTTGTTGGGTGGGTTATTCTTGGTTATAATCCTAGCCCCTTTGCTTTCCAGAATATCATATTGAAAGCCCTTTGCTCCTTTATTATCGTAGCTGCTAAATTTTGTGTGATGCTCACTATTGCTCCACAGTCTTTAAATTATTTCTTTCTGATATTTTAATGATTTTTGACTGCTTTCAGAATTTTCTCCTTGACTTAGGCATGCTCTGGAATTCAGCTATAATATTGTTGGGAGTTTTTATTTTGAGATCTTGCTTTCAGGAAGTGATCAGTGTTTTCTTTCCATTTCTATTTTGTCCTCTGGATCTAGATATCTATGCGGTTTTCCTTTATGCTTTCTTGAAATACGAAGTTTCTGCTCTTTTTTTTTTTTTATCATGCCTTTCAGGTAGACCAATAATTATTAGATTATCTTTCCTTGATCTATTTTCTAGGTCAGAGATAGTTCACGTTTTCTTTTTTTTATCCTTTTGATTTTGTTTTCTTCTTTCTTGACGTCTCAGAAAGCTTCCACTTGCCCAATTCTAATTTTTAAGGAATCATTTTTTTCCTTGTGGTTTTGTATTTCTTTGACCATTATGTCAGTTCCAATTTTTAAGTTGTTATTTTCTTCAGTGATATTTTGTACCTTTCCCCCCCTACCGTTTGGCCAGTTCTGTTTTTTAATGTGTTATTTTCTTCAGTATTTTTTTCCCTTTTTACCAAATCTTTAATTTTCTTTTCTTGGTTTTCTTGCATTGCTCTCCTTTCTTTTCCTGATTTTTCCACTACTGAACTTACTTGATTTTTAAAATTATTTTTATTTTTGCTCTTTTTCTTAATCTCTTCTTTAGCTTTTTAATGAATTTTTGTTGGGCTTATGTCCAATGTGTATTTTTTTAAAAAATCTTTTATTTTAGACAAATATTAGAACTTAAATACTTAAGAAAAAAACATAAATATAAAATAAGAAAAAAAACCATTTGCACAGTAGAATGTAGGAGAGGATTCAGAATATATGTAATAATTTTCCATTTCAAGAAAGCCTATACACACACACACATACACACACTCACACACACTGCATCTTGTGTTGAAAACTGTCCATCTTTTCTTGCAAGGCCTTCTTTTAGATTTTCTTTTTTTCCCTGCTGTGTACTTTTTACTTTTTTTTTTCTCCCCCCCCCCAGCTACAATTAAACATGGATATATTTATGTATAGATATTGATATGTACACACATGTATACATATATATACGTATGCATGCATATATACACATACATACATACATACCTAAACGTTTGCTTTCCCTGAGAGATTCTACTCCTGTTGTTTTTACGTTTGTGCATATCTCTTTTTCCCTATCTCTTCTGCTTTACTTCTACAGCTATCTTGCCCTACCTCCCTTATCCTCCCATTCGCATAAATGTAAACACCCTTTTATATGCCACTTTGACCTATTGCTTTTCTTCTACCCACTACCTCGCCCTCCTATTACTGAACTTATCCCCTTTACAACAATCCCTTCATTATCTTTCCCTTCCCATGAATCAAAGTAGCCCTTTGTAAAGTTCCCTCACCCTCCCCTCTAAAGATACTCCACTTATCCTCCCAAGAATGACCTTTTTCTTACAGATATTTTAAGTCATTGTCTTCTGATTTTTTGTCTTCTTCCTTGTAATCACAGTACCTTTTTATCGACAAGTTCTTTTGTTGTTGTTTTGCTAATTTTCCCTCCTTATTTCTTGCCTTTGGACTTTATTTTAGAGTTAGACTCTGCTTACTTCTGAGGTTAGGGGATGGGACAGGACATGACTGTCCCAAGCTTCAGGCTTTTATGTCTAGCTATTTTCACAGCTAGTTCTGGAGGCCAGTAAATTTTTGGTGTTTCCAAGGTGGTGTGATCTGGGGAGAGATGTAGTCACTGCTCTCCTGGTCTGTACTATGATCCTTACCCAAGTAGGGCCTCTGCTCTCTTGTGACTGCAAATGCCCATCTCCACTCTGGAATGGTAACCTGGAACCGGTTAACCAGCAGTGGACTTGCCAAATGGCACCCAGTTCTGTACCCATTGTTAACACAAGAGTTCTCTGTTACTTCTTTATGCCTAGATAGTTAATAGCCTTTTCGTCTCTGGGTTGTGAATGCCCCCGATCCCACTGCTGCTCTTTACCCCAGTGTCTACAGACCTGTGTTTCTAGCTTTCCAAGCTATCCTGGGTTGGAAAAATGATTCACTCTGACCTTTTTTTTGGTTATGCCACCTTGAATTTGATTTGATGTACTTTTTGAAAGATGTTTAGAGGGAAATGTCGGTAGAACTTGGCTCCCTTTACTTCATCATCTTGACTCCCTGAAGCATTTTCAAAATTTACATTTATATACCTATGAAATTACGTTTAGATCTTTAATAAAATGGTACAATTCACAATAAATATAAGGAGAGTGTTTTTTCAATTTTAATATTAGTAAAGTTATTTGTAGCACATATTTATTCTTTTTATTTACTATAATTTATTCATATTCTTTTGTTTAATATAAAATTCATCAATATGGAACATATGTTGTTCTATTCACTATTGTTGTAAGGCTTTGAGTCTTAGGATCATAGCTTTGGGATAGATGAAGATTTCAGACCAGGGGCTTTGTTTTTTATGACCTGGGAAGTAACCTAAGAAATTATGTTGCTAAAACAACAGAGTATAAATCTTCTGTGTCCCCTCTACAACATTTCTACAACTGCTGTGGCTTTCACATTCTGAGCTTGAGGTTTGATAGGAACAATTAGAGAGTATAAAAGTATTGATTAATTATTGAAATTGCTTTGTATTAAAGTGTGTCATCCCTTTAAGTAAAGGTTTTCCATCTGTTGTTAAACCAAAACATTTAATAACATTTCCTATTCTTGAGAGAGAGTATAAACTAATAGTAAATAGACTTAAAGAAAGAAAGGGTTGTGCTATATATGCTGATAGCTTTCAGGGTTCTTCAAGAAGATGCTCCCTTTTTCTGGTATTTTGTGAGAAGTTGGAAGGAGATAATACAGAAAGGCAGAATGTACTGTTATCAAGAGGCTTCATTTTTTTTTTTTCAGTGCTAGTACAGTGGAAGGAACACTGGATTTAGAGCCTGAGGACCTGGTCTGGGAGCTGGCTCTGCCTTCTGCTAGCTCTTTTATGTCAGGCAGTTTTGGTCCTCAGTTTCCTAATCAAACTAATGGGGATAGTGAACTGTTCTAGTTCCAAAAGTATATGAATCAGTAATTCTCAGTATGTCAGATAAACTCATATTCTTCAAAAGTGTAATTATAACTATACCTTAATTAGATTTATTCTTAAGTTGTCTGAAAATCATTTAAAAAGACAAATGTTCATTGCATTAGCTTTTATTATCAAATTGCAATTTTAGATAATAAAAATATGATTTAAGATTATATTAATTTTAAAAGTTCATTATTAGTGTAAAAATATTAATTTTCCATCATTTGTTTGGCTGTTGTCACCATTAAAACAATGGTATAAAATAATCTAAAAAAGCTTCTGGGGAGTCTTAGCATTTTTGTTGGCTGTATTTTCAAACAAACCTCACTTTTCAAGGTAAAAGAATGAGTATTGCGATTTTTCAGCAGCCCTCTGGAAGAACACCAGTTTTTCGCTTTGCATTAGCAGCTACCTCTGATTCCTACAGACTATCACCAAGTACTGCCCAGTAACCTGCCAGCTGTATCCTCTCACTTTACCTGGCCACCATTGTGAGTGTTCAGTCATAGGTAAAATCAGTCCTTTTTTATCTGAATGAAAACTTTTCAGTAATGTTTCTCTAAACTGTAAGACAGATTCAGTTTCTATAGCTTTATCTTCCACTTGTATGGTTTGAATGGTTTGTGTAAAATATTTATATGAACTAGAAACTTTTAAAATGTGAAGAACTATTTCCTAATTTATATTTTAATTACTTTAGATGTTTGTATTAAGGATTTTCTTAAAACAGGACATGTCTGTACAAAGCAAATAAACATGCTATTTTGAATTATCCATTAATCTAGAATTGATTACTGGTAAATTATGTAACTATTTGCTTTTGATGAGACCTGTTATTTTGCTGCAGGTAAGAAGCATCCTTTGCCAGTGCAGACCAAAATCTCTGTAATTTGCAGTTTGAGAGAGTTGCCTGGGAAGCTAAAAGGTTGCGTGCTTAACAGAGAGTTAAATAGCCAGTATCTGGCATGTGTGGGACTTGAAGCCAGGTTATCCTGACTTTGACATCAACAATGAACACTACAACACTACAGTAACTTGTCACTTATATTCAGTATATCTATCTTGTATCATAAACAGTTATTTTAATAATAATAATAATTATTATATATATGCGTGTATATCCATGTATGTTCATATACACAGTACATGAATATAGACATACAGTATACAGTGTAAACATAGTCTCCTCACCCCATTAAAATAAAGGTTACTGGATGCTGAAGATTTATACTCTACACAGGATTTGTTTGTTGATTGATTGATTGATTTGTTTATTTTTTGCAGGGATAGGGTCCGTGAAAATTATCTAGTACTTTTAAAAATCTGATTTTTGTGCAATTTTTATGTAATTATATAAAAGTAAGGTATAGCTCACTGTGTGTATGTATGCACACATGCATGTGTGTGTATGTGCACACACGTGTGCAGGTATACATTTGCTGTGTGATTTTGGGAAAGACAGTTAACTTCTGTGCCTTTGTTTCTTCATCTGTAAAATGAAGTGTTTGGACTTTATAGTCTCTAATATTCTTCTACCTCTATAGCCATGATTTTCTGGTACCTGGAATTAGCTAGCTTATTTTCCTCTTGACCTAGGTGGAAATCTGACCGAAAAGAAGAATCTGGGTTTGGAGCAAAGAAAACTATTCACGTTTTGCCCCGGGAACACATTGGCTGACACCAGATAGAGAATACTAAGCCAAGTGATGCTTTGGATTACAGATATATGGAGCCAGTTATTTTGTCATACTATTCTCAGTGAACATAAACCTTTAGTGAAGAGATGCATAATAAGACAAATGCTTTTTATTGTCATATTTCTCAGCTGACCTAGTTTAGGAGTTCTTAACTTTTTTTGTGTTATGGGCTCCTTTAACAGTCTGATGAAGACTCATACTATAGTGATTTGTTACTTGCATTCATAATTGAAGGAAATGCTTAATTTCAATTAGAAGTTAGTGAAATGAAGGGTGTAATTTTTTCCCATTCACATTCTTGAACCCTCAAATTAATGTAATACTTTAAAGTGGTGGATTTTTTGAAACTATTACCCAAAGTGAGAAATTTTTGATCGAGTCTTTTTTCTTATTCAGTGCTCTTTTGAGATAAGGGATATTATTTGAGAAAATATAGAGATTCTCCAGGTTTTAATTATAAGAGTTTGTAAGTAACTGTATGACACTGGGAATTCATTTTTCCTTGAAAATAATTTTGTAAAGGTGAATAGGTTCCTGTGATAACTCCTAAAAATCTATTTATTCTTGAATATTATGTTAATATTATTTATAAACACAGTGTTTATAATACTGTTAATATAGGTTTACCATCTTTTATCCCTTTTACTTATATATTTTTACTAGTTAGCATTAGATATCGGTAGCAGGGAGAGTATTAGTATTGTTGGTGTATGGTGAGTGGGATAAGTGAAGGGAAAAAGGGGCAATAGTTGTAAGGACAGTAGTTCCCAAGGCATTTGAAGCATAGGTGAGCTACTGTTTCCCACAGGGTTCTGGGGGAACCAGAATAGGGAAGGGCCTGAAAGGCTGTAATCTCTTATTGGGGCACTGGAGGTATGGGAGGCATTGAGGATTTTGGCAGAGTCTGTGGGAGTTTTGGCTCCCTAAACAGTATTTGTTGGCAGCTCCCATGATCTGGGTGAGGTGAGTGGTTCTTATCTACATGTTTTATTTTGGTTCTCATATCAGAAAAAGGATGGTAGTGGGTGGAGAAGGACTCCATGTCTTACCTCTTTGTGCTTGGTATGATGGAGAAAGAGACTGTATTATAGCATAATAGATTTTGAGCTAGAAATGACCTCAGAGGTCATCTAGAAGGAAACTCACCTGCCACCACTGATGTATTAACTTATTCTAGTAAGCAAGAGGACATATTTAGTTCATAAAAAAAGCATTTAATTATGGATTAGTAAAAATAGAACATCCTCCCATCTTGCAAAAAAAAAGACAACAACCCTCAAAACCAAAAATAAAACCCTTGGGTTTGGTGTCCTACAAATGCACTTTAGTACATTTGTAGGGAAATGTTTATTTCTTTCCAGTATCTCCTGAACAGCTACTTTAATATAGATACATTTTTGAAGATTTAATGGAAAGCCAGTCCTTTGGCAAAGTTTTGGAGTAGAACAAGGAGAGAAGAGCTAGAGGAGTTTCAGAGGCTACAATCCTGTCCAAGTGCCATGTAGTTAAATGGTCACAGTAATGATGGTGGTTTTTGTATCTTTATTTTACAAGTTGGATGTTGGCCTAAACAGGTAAGCTGCAGTTATAGCCACTCACTTAGTTTTCCTTAAATCACAGGGCTGGTAGGAAATAATGGATAACGTCAAGGCTCTTTGGAACTAACTTCTTACACTTTCATTGCAAGTGCCAATGTAAAATTCATTCCAATGAATAAGTTGTAGTAGTAATGAAATTTGAAGATCTCTTGGTATTTTCAAGCTAACAGGCATTTAGCATTTAGTTTCAAAGTAAGATTCTGTAAAGAAACAAGGTATGAACCCATGTTGCTGATGTAACAGGAAGGGCCTGAACAAGGAGGAGCTAATACCAAATATAAGGAAGAGCACAAGCTGGGAGAATGAGAACTTCTTGGGGAAAGCATCATGGAGGCAGAGCAACTACTTCCAGAGAGAGAATTTCTCTCAGTGAGCATCTGGAGGCTGGGCTGCTACTGCTGGACTGAAGACTGAACTGAGAATTGAGAACAACTGAGAAGAGAAATGAATATTGAGAAATGAGACAGAATTTCTTGGAGCAAGCTATGTGGAGGCTGGAGAAAATGATTTTGATTTTGAGAACAGAACTTGGACTTGTAGTGCCAGAGTTGCCGAAGACTTCCAAGGGTGAGCTGGAGTTGCTGAAGACTGAGGAAGCATGACTGTGGTGCTGGTACTTTGTACGAATGTTGTGGCTTTGTTAATGTTTATGAATGTTGTTGTGGCTCTGTTAAGTTTTCTCTTCCCAGGAACAGAAACTGTGAAGTACTTGAGATGGACTGGACACTGTGAGCTCCAATGTGGATCAAGAACTGCATGGAGAGCTAGACGAGGAACTGGAAGCTGTCTGCCTTTGAACCTAGGTGACAGTTTGATGGATTCAGGTAGGAGCTACCTGCCTGAGTCCAGATGAAAAGACCTCTCCGTGGATACTGGGCCAGTGACTGATGAAATTGTCTGAGTAATGACTGATGAAATAGGGTACTGAGTAGTAACTGATGAAATTGTAATTTACTTGTGACCTAGAGGTGGATGGCCCTTGTACTTTCCACTACTTCTTAAGAAGATACTGAGTAGTGATTGATGAAATTGTAACTTAATTGCACTGTGCGTGGGTGGGAGAACTTTGGCTTTGATTGTGATTGAATAAATGAATGTACTTTGCTTAAAACCATGTGATCACTCTGGTGAAAACTGTGTGGCCATTTTAGTGCTAAGTTGTTGAGTTGTGACATGGTGAATGCTGTATTTTGATTTCCTGTGAATGTTTAGCTTTGATTTATTATTGAATAAATAGAGTTCACTATACTATATAATCAGAACCTTAAAAGCTATTCACAGCAGCAATCCTCTGGAAAGCTGCTAGTACTTGGCTTTACATAAGTCTTTTACAAAATATTCCTTTTTAGTTTTAATTCTTAAAGCTATTTTTAAGGTGAGATTATAGGATACTTCTTTGAACATTATTATGTTTTATAATTCCAGATTCTTGAGGTAGTTTCATAAAATTGAGTAAGAAGGCTGTTATAGCAAAGAAAGTGATTGTTAGGTGTTTGAGGTTAAGGTTACACACCAGAGTTGTGGTTAATCTAAAAATCTGTATACAATGTCTGTTTTGTTCTACTAATATCTTGCTTTAAAGTGTATTGACTAGTTCAGCATAGTCATCTCTATTAAAAACAGCATTTAAAATTTAATTTAGCAATTTGAAACAAAGATTTTAAATAAGGATAGTTTCTGAATTGATTGGATATATTTAAGGCTGATTTGTACCAAAGAGAACGAAGGAAGAAGAAAAATGACATAATGTGTGCAACAGTATTTGTGAATAGCTCTTGTTGTAGCAAAAAACTGGAAACAAAGGAGATGCACATTATTTGGGGAGTGACTGAACTAATTATGGCATATGGATGTAATGGGGTATTATTGTGCTGTGGGAAACAGTGGACAAGATAGCTTCATAGAAATATGGTAAGACTTACATGAATTGATGCAGAATGAAGTGAGGAGAACCAGGAGAATAATTTATCTACAACAACACTGTAAGCATAGTGCCCACCTCCTGATAAGGGATGGACTCAAGATACATAATTAGACATTCATTTTTTGACATAGCAAATCTCCCTTTCCCTCTCACATTCTGTCTTATTTTCTCCCTTTCTTTTTCCCTCTCTTTCTCCCCCCATCCCTGTCCCCCAAAATAACTCATATGTACAAACATACCTGGAGTAATTCTTGTTGCAATAAAGAACTGTATGTTAGAGAGGTGATGGACTTGATATGCATATGTTTTCAAACCCAGGTCAGTTAGTCACCAAGTATTTTTTAAGCTCCTCCTGTGTGCGAGGCAGTGTTTGAAGTGCTGCAGATACAAAAAGAAAGGCAAAAGCAATTCCTACTCAGGGAGCTCACAGTCTTATGGGGGAGATGACATATAAACAACTCTGCAGACAAGAAATGTACAAGACAAATTGGAGGCACTAGCATTAAGGGGGATCAAGAAAGGCTTTTTGTAGAAAGTGGGATTTCAGTTGGGACTTGAAAGAAGCTAGGACAATAGGGGAATTTGTTTTGCTTGACTGTGTGTATTATAACAATTTTTTGTTTTTCAAGTTGGAGTAAAGTGAGAGATAGGGACCTCAGGAAAGAGTAGACAAAACAAATTTAAGAATGGTCATTAAGGCATTTTTTTAAAACACAGAAGAGAAAAGAAGGAAGACCAGAAAGAAACACAGACAAGCAGGATAGCATTGAAAATTACATGTTAAATTTATTATATTTTAAAAAAAGAAAAGCAAGCTGCTTGTAATATAATTTCACAGTTTTATATGTAATCTTCTTTTCCTGTGGTAGATGTACATTTTATCTGGTGTTTGTTAAAATAAAGAAATAATTTTTTTTTTTTAATGCCTGATCCTATTTTATTTTATTGTTTGCTGGGCAGTTGGGGTTAAGTGACTTGCCCAAAGTTACACAGCTAGTAAATGTGTCAAGTGTCTGAGTTTGGATTTGAACTGAAGTCCTCCTGACTCCAGGGCCAGTGCTCTATTTACTGCCCCACCTAACCTCCCTGAAATAAGTTTTTAAAAAGAAACTAAAAGGGGCCGCTAAGTAGCACAGTGAGTAGAGCACTGGTCCTGGAATCAGGAGGACCTGAGTTCAAATGTGATGTCAGACACTTAACACTTACTAGCAAGTCACTTAACCCCAATTGCCCTGCCTTCCCCCTGCAAAAAAGAAAGAAAGAAAGAAAAAGCTATGTTTATTTGGCATTTAAGAATTTTTTCTTTATGTGAAGGTGATCGAGTTAGCAATAGTGTCATAAAAGAAGGAAAGAAAGAAAACAAGATTGTTGGAAACAATTTTCAAATTGCATGGAAATGAACAGAAAGAAGTTCAGAAGAAAATAGAAAGTAGGACAACTTTGAAAGTGTCATGTTGAATTTATATATTTTTTAAAAGCAAGATATATGTAATAGAGACATAATTTCATATATTATCCTCTTTCTGTCCTACTTTGCATATGGAAATATTTTGGGAAGTATTTGTTAAATTCAGTTAAAATACTTTTTAAAAAGGAAGGCTTTTCTGAGGTATAAAATTACTGACTAATTTGGCAGAGCTTAGTCATCCTATTTTGTACTTCCCTCCGATACTTTAGTTTTCTAGGCATCTTCATAGTATGAAACTTAGGTTTAGGACAGTGTGAAAAAAAAAAAGAGACAGTTTTAAAGCATATTATTGTAGCATGGATTTTGTTACATCTTATATCAAATCATCTCTTTAGCCTATATTATTACATTTAAAGCCTTGAATATATTTTTTTTAGTTATGCCTTCATTGCTCAAATGAACTTATATAATGTAGATAAATTTAGTTATATAAAAACTACTTTTTCAGAGATGGGAATTTAAGCTTGAAAATGAGGTTGGCCTTACATATTTTTTGTGACAGTGAATGAATGACAGGTGACACAGGATCATTATTAAGACAACTAGCTGGTTGGCTCCTGTATGAACATCTTTTGCTTCATATGAATAAGGTGATCCATGTATTAGGAGTGGAGAAGACCTTACTTACTTGGTGACTTGAGCAGATGACTACATGGATCTGTTTATCAAAGGGTCATCACACCTCAGAAAAAGAAAATAAACTTTACTTTTAAGTTTCTTATGAGAAATCATACGCTATGGACAGTTTTTTTCATGAAATGATTGGGTATTAGTAGTGTTGTGAAACAGTTCTTCACAAAGAGCCTAGTCCAGAGATTGCTTAGTTGGGATCACCCTCTTTGCCCAGGAGCAAATGATATCTCCATCCTTCTCATTTTCCTCAGGTATGGAGGTTCCCTTTGTTTCTGAAGAGAAAAAGCATTATTAAAAAATTTAATCTTTGAAGTCAGTAGCTGGGCCCCAGAGAAGTAGAGGCAATAAAAGATAAGGGACAGAATTTGCAGCATGGCCATTGAGATATAATTTTAATATGAAAAATCATTTCCTAATTTATATTTTCAATTAACTTAGATGTCCGTATTACAATCAGCCAGCCAGTATGCATCTGTTGTGTGCCTGGCATTGTGTTAAGCTTTCTGGATACAAAGAGGCAGAAACTTGGTCTCCATTCTCAAGGAATGCACATTCTACTGAGGGAGACAACATGTAAAGAACTATGTACATACAGGCATGCCTCATTTTCTTGCGCTTCACAGATATGGCTTTTTTTTTTTTAAACAAATTGAAGATTTGAGGAAATCCTGGGTGTTGAGAAGGTCTGTTGGCACCATTTTTCCAATGGCATGTGCCCACATTATAGTAATTCTCACAAAATTTCCTACTTTTAAGGTATTATCATATCTGTTATGGTGATCTGTGATTAGTGATCTTTGATATTATTGTAATTGTTTTGGGAAACCACAAACCATTCCCGTATGAGATGGTGAACTTAATAAATGTCATGTGTCTTCTGACTGCTCTGCTGACCAGCCATTCTCCCATCTTTCTCCCTCTCCTCAGGCTTCCTTTTTCCCTGAGACACAACAATGTTGTAGAGTATTATATAAACTTACTTGATAAAGCAGTGGCAGAGTTTGAGAGGATTATTGTTGTTGTTTGTCCATCATTCTTGAAGAAGACTGTAACAACAGGGACGTGATGCCATGACATGTAAGTGAATTGGATTTAAGTGAGGGAAGTCTGTGCAAAGTCACCACCCTCACTTTCTTCTCTCGAGCCATCTAGATTAACTCTAGTTTTGAAAGAAGTCCTACTGTGGATAAAATGTTATTGAACAACATCACTTGCTTCAGAGACATCTTTCATGAAAGGAAGAGTCAATCAGTATGACATACTTCATTATTGTCTTATTTTAAGAAATTGACACAAAAATTGACAACCTTCAGCTCCTGCCACCCTGATCAGTCAGTAGCCATCAATATCGAGGCAAGGCCCTCTAGCAGCAAAACGATGGTGACTTAGTGAAGGCTCAGATGATGGTTTAGCATTTTAAAGCAATAGAGTATTTTTAAATTAAAGTATGTACATTTTTTAGACATGATACTATATTGTACACTTAGTAGATTAGAGCATAGCATAAAAATAACTTTTATATATGCATTGGGAAACCAAAAATTTGTGTGATGCACTTTATTGCAGTGGTCTGAAACCAAACCTGTAGGATCTCTGAAGTATGCCTGTACGAGATAAATACAGAGTTCATGGAGGGTAATCTCAGAGGGAAAACGGTAGCAGTGCTGAGGAGGGGGAGTTTGTGATAAAAGCCTCCTGGAGAAAGTGAGATTTGAACTGACTCTTGACGGAAACTTGGAAAGCCAGGAGGTGAAAGTAAGGAAGAAAGAATTTTAGTCATGGAGGACAGCCGCTGAAAAGGCATAGAGTCAGCAGATGAATTGTTATGTGCTAGGAATATAAAAAAAGTAGATGTTTCTAGATTGTAAACTAAGTGGAAGGGCGTAAATTATAAGAATACTGGAAAGATAAGAAGGGTCAAGGTTGTGAAAGGCTTCAAATGTCAAACAAAGCAATTGATTTGTTATCCTGAGGGTAATAGGGAGCCACTGGAGTTTATTGAGGATTGTCTGAAAAGAGGATATATCCGTACAAAAAATTTGCTGCCATCTTGGGTTACACATTGTTATGGGATCGTCTTTCTTGATGATAAAACAAAAACTATTAAAATGGAAGAGTTTTCCCTTTGGTATAGGAAGGAGGATCTAGACCTTTCCAACTGTATTGCTAACATTTCCTCTTACCCAATTCCATTGGCTCAGTCTGGGTTCATTTAAGATATATGCAGTGCCAATTTTCAGTTCACTTGTTACGGATGAAGAAGCCAATTTATATTCCATTCCTTCATCTTGCTTTCAGAGGGATTTAGTCAAAATTTAGTTTCCCAGTGAAACTGCTCTCTCTGGTATGGCAAATTGTGATATTAGTTCAGTTATTTTTATACTATATCTAGCCCTTAGGTGACTAAAGCCAAATTTTTAGACCTGTAAAGTTTCCTTCCATAGTAAAGGCCATAAGAATGAATGAGCCTTAGGCCTAGTAGTAGATCTACAACTATATAGATTCTCAGAGGCATAATCAGAGGTTCAGAGAATATTAGAACTTGAAGGACAGAAATGAAGGCCCAGAGATATGGAGATATGCCCAACTTCACATAGCTGGTAAATGGCAGAGTTAAGACTGATTCAGAGCTCCTGAGGCACAGTTAAATGCTCTTTCCGTAATAGCATATAGCTCCTAGAGTTCATACAGTTTTGATATTTATGGCAATAAATTGATCCTTACATGTCACACATCAGCTTCTGATAGTCATTTTTTGGTGGAAGTGTGGCTAGTATGATTCCTCTCATAAATTGTGTGTTCTTTGTATTTTTAAAACTTTTATCGCTGCATTTTGTTTCATTTCTCTTTCATTTCTAAATATATCTTACTTACAAGGAATAAAGAAAGAGAGAAGTGGAAAATAAAAGGAGGTCAGCAAAATTTCCTGACTAGACCACAGAATATGACAGTTCTGCAGTGTTCCTACTCATAATCCTGTCCTGTGAAGGAGGGAGGGAGGCTCATTTTCTTATCTTGTCTTCAGGAACATAAGAATTACATAGCATTCAGTTTGGGGTTTGTTGTTGTTGCTCTTTCCACTTAGATCTTTTGTAACTTTTGTGTGCTTGTCACTGCATCAGTTTGTATGTTTGTCCATGCTTCTCCAAATTCTTTATATTCTTCATTTCTTATAGCACAGCAATATTCCATTATATTTATGTTCTGCAGTTTGCTTTGCCTTTATCTGTTAATAGGCATCTGCTTTCTCTCTGGTTCTTTGCCACAACAGAAGTGTTGCTGCAAATGTTTTGGGTAATACATGGGACCTTTCTTTCTCTCTTTGACCTCCTTGAGGTAAATGACTACTAATGAAATCTCTGGGTTAGAAGATATGGGTATTTTAGTCTCTCTTTTTTTTTTAAAGTATATTTCTAGCTGCTTTCCAGAATTATTGGAGTATCAGAGCTCTACCAGTAGTTTATTAGTGTACCTGTATTTCTATAGCTCCTCCAACATTGATTCTTATTTTGTCATCTTTTTTTCAATTCTTGGATATGAGCTGAAACCTGAGTTGTTTTGATTTAGTAGTGATTTGGAGAAATCTTTCATTCAACTGTTAATATTTTGGAACTATTTTTTTATGTCTTTTGACCACTTATCCATTGGACACAATGACTCCTGAATAAGTTACATTTCTTGAATATTCAAACCTTATTAGAAAACATTTGATGGAAAAGAAATCTAGGCTATCAATGGCCATGTGAAAAAAATGACCCATATCACTAATATTCATAGACATTCATATTAAGGGTTCTCTGAAATTCCACACCCATCAAATTGGCAAAATTGACAAAAAAGGAAAATGACAAAATGTTGGAGGGGTTTCAAGAAAGTAGTGACATTAATCCATTCTGGTTACAGCTGTGAGTTGGTCCAGCCATCCCCCAAAGCAATTTGAAACTATGCCTAAAAATTTACTGAATTATGCATACTCTCACCACTAGGCCTATATATCCCATGTAGATTTAAAGAAAAAAGGAAAAGGAACCAAATTTTCAGAAATATTTTATAGAAGCTCTTTTTGTGTTGGTAAAGTACTAGAAACTTTTAGGAAGTTCCAATCAATTGGGAAATAACTGAGCAAATTATGGTATATGAAAGTAATAGAATGCTATTGTGCTAGAAAAAAAAAATGATGAAAAGTATACTTTCAGAGGAACTTTGGGAACACTTATATGAACTAATGAAGAATGAAATGAGAACCAGGAGTACAATTTATATAGAAACAGCAATATTGTAAAGATGAGTAAGTGTGAATAGATTTAAGAACTCTGCTCAACACAATGACCAGACACCATTCTAGAGAATAGATCATGTGTTCGCTGAATGACAGTTCACTTGAAAAAAGCGATGGATTTAGAGGGCAGAATGAGACATATTTCTTGAACATGAGCAATGCAATTATTTATTTTTCTTGATTATACATATTTATTACAAAGATTTTATTTTGCTTTCCTTTGCTTTTTTTATAGAAGTAAAGAAGTGGAGGGGGAGAAAAATTTTTTTGTTAATTAAAAAAATTTGATGCAAAGATTTTTTTTTCCCCATAGCTGATAAGCTAGAAGGGATTGTGGAGGCTATCTAGTTCAGTCCCTTAACTTTACAGATGATGAAACTGAGACTGAGAAAAGCTAAGTGATGTGCTGAGTGTTACATAACAAGTAGGTATTTGAGGCAGGATTCAAACTCACGTCTTTCTGTTTTCAGCTCCATTACTCTCTGTCCATTACTCTGCTTAACTGCCCAGAAGACACACTTCCTTTGAGACAAATCATGTGAAACAACTAAGGATATCCACAGAACTTACCTCTACAGTCTTCCTTCCTCAAGCTTAGCTATCAAAGAGGCAATTGATAACTTCTTGTCCTTTTTGCATTGATTTTATTCACTTAAAAAAGCTCTTTCTTTTTCAGATCCTTAAAATAACATAATTTATCTTTTGTGACTGCTTCTATCCCTTGTTTAGTTAGGATTTCTTTCCCCTTGCATAGTTGTGAAACATACTTAATCTGCTTCTTCTAGTTTTTAAAAATAGTGTCACCGTTACTATTCAAGTGACATCCATTTTGAGGTTTTTCTAATGTTATATATTGCAAGATGTTTGGCTAAATATAATCTCTGGCAAACTTGTTTTCCAGTTTTCCTAGCACCTTCTTGTTAAAGAAGTTCCTCCTCAAGTAATTTATGTTCTTGGTTTTATTGAATGTTGAGTTATTGAGTTTACTTATTTTGATCTTCTTATAAGGTGTTACAAACAAAATCAGTTTTTCTTCTGAAGAACATTGAACATTCCCAGAGGTAGAACAGGCCATCTATCTGTGACTCTAGGAAACAGATAGCAATTGCTATCCATGCCACCTGCATATCTTACTTCTGTCCCCATCTTTCATTGTACTGAAAATTGCTATTGCCATAGGACTCTTAATTGCCAAACCCAATGCCTTTTCTTAGTCTATTGTCTTTGACATTTTTGCAATATTGACATTGTTGACCAACCCTTAAATCCCCCTCAACTAATATTTTCTTCTGGTTCTACCTAAACCTTTTGTTTTGGTCTCCTATCTACTTGACTGTTTCTGAGCAGTGTTGCTTTTAATCTTCATATACTCAGAATATGACTCAGTCTCTTGTATACAGTAGGAGATTAATAAGTATTATAATTCTATTATGATTTAATAATATATATTAATAAAATGTTATGGTCTAATCACTGGACCTTTTATTAAGAGGATTTGTTCTATGAAGTTTGGATTCAGTCAGAGTTTTGCAGTTGAGTACCTAGAGAGCCATATGTGTCCTTGAGGCCACAGATTCCCCACCCCTGGTCTGATGGATGGAGCATCAGGTTTGGAAGTCAAGAAAACCTGGGTTCAAATTTTACCTCAAGCACTAGCTATTTGACCTCAGGCAAGTCATTTAACCTCAGTTTGCCTTAGTTTCTGCAACTATAAAAATGGAGATAATAGCACCTACTTTGCTGGGTCGTTCACAATACCTAGCCCATTTTAGGAGCCATATAAATGTTAAAATTCTCCCTTCTTTGTCTTTCTTCTCTGTCCTCTTCAGTCTGTTTTCTGCTTTTTAGTATCAGAATAGGCTCTATTACCCATTGAAGATAATTTGCTTATACTTATTTTGCTCAGAGGCCAGAACTACAAGCAGTAGGCAACTGTGTTGACATGACCTTGAAAACTGTTGATACTATTTGACTTTTGAAGCTAAGCAGGTTTGCATCTGCTTACAGTAGATGGAAGACTGAGGAGTTTTCCTAGACCTTTCAAGGGCTCTCTATCAAGCCGAAGAGGAATCGGACTTTTTCCGCTTGACTCCAAAAGTCAGAACTAAGAGCAGTAACTAGGTAATTGCCGAGAGGCAAACGTTAGACTTGAGGGAAAAACAACTTGTTAATAATCATAGTTATCCCAAAGCTAAATGAGGTGCCTCATGAGTTAGTGAGTAGGTTTCTTCTCATAGAATTTCAGAATTAGAAGATGCCCTAGTGGTCATTAAGACTGAGTCATACTCAGAAAAGATTCCTTGTTATGACACATCTGAACAGTGATAATCTAGCTTTGACTTGAAGACCTTCAGTGAAGGAAAGCCTAGTGTTTCCTGAGGTAGTCCATTCAACTTTGGGATAACTGTAATTTTAAGGAAGGTTTTTTTTTTCTCCTTATATTTCTAATATACTCCTAGATTTTCATTTTCACATCTTAACTTGAATACTATCATATCTTCTCAAGACATCTCTTCCCTAAATAAAAATGTCTTTAGTTCCTTCAGATCTTCATGTGGTATGAACTTGATCCAAAGCCCTTCACTTTTCTGCTTGTCCTCCTGTGGGGACTCAGCAGCTATTCAAAATCTTTTCTAAAATACAGTACTTAAAAACTAACACAGTGGTCCATATGTATTTTACTATGGTTATCTTTTCTCACTATATGTCTTCAAGGAAAGACTTGATGATTGCTTAACAGGCAGAGATGTTCTAAAAGGAAACTGGTTAGGGATGGGGTTGACTGTCCTTTATGTAAAGACAAATGTCATTTTTCAGTCATGCTTCAGTGTTAATTAAAGTGATGATAAAAGATGAAAAACTATACAACTATGATACCTTTTTCTAAGATTTATTGAAAAGTTGGGTTGTGCAGCATTTTTCCACTGGGCTGATCATTTGGTTCTTGACTTCTTAGTTCTGGATTACTGTAGTTAAATGAGGTGATACGAAGAACAGAACATTGAACTTGAAGTCATAAACTTGGGTTCAAGTTTTTACTCTGATAATAGTTATGTGACTGTGACCCTGTTTTTAAAATTCTGAGTCTCAGCTGTCTCATCTGGCAAATGATTACTTGCTTTACTTACTTCACAGCATTGTTATGAGGAAAGTGCTTTTTTAGTGTGACTGTTAAACCTCCAAAAGTCCTCCAGGCCTTACTATCTGCACTGCCTTTAATTCCACAGCATTGTCATCTGACCTGTTGGTATAACCTGATGGCCTCTGTCTTGCCACCTGAAGCTTTGCTGTACCCTTCCTGCTGCTGTACTGTTAGGACTTTAGGACTTCTCTATCTGCCTTATAGCTTATGTGTTGTCTTCCCTGATTTGAGGTCCTTGAGAACAAGGACAGACTAACCTTTTCTATTTGTGTCTCCATCATGTAGCATAGTGCTTAGCACACAATAAGTACTTACTAAATTTAAAAAATTATCTTTCAAAGGATATGTAATCTCATCAGCAACCCATAAACATGTAAGTTTATATAATTCTTGCCTGTGTCTATCAGTTAGATGACTTCCTGTTTTGCAAGGCAATATTCACAGCACCAGTGGTTGTTATGAATATGCCAGCATAATTCTGAATCACAAAATATAACAGACTCTCCATATAGAAAATAGAAGCAAAACATTTATTCATACACCGGAAAGCCAACTCCCAACACCAGAAAAACGAATTCATCATAGCAACAAAGAAATCTATACACAATATCACTACAGAGAGCAGCACCATCCCAAAGCTTTCTCCCAGCTCTGGCCTTCCCACAAACACAAGTTGTAGCTGTTTCCTTGCCTGCATCTTCTTTCTCCCTGCACACTAACTGTTCCCACTCATTTCCTGCTCCACTCCTTCCTACTCCACCCCATTAAACAAACTCCTCCCACCACAGGCTTCATGTGATTATATTCAGCTTATTAAGGGTTAGGGAAGATCTTCAAATTCTCTTAGGCCTATTAAGGGACAAGGACAGGGAATATCTTCAAATTCCCATTACCATTACATTTGACCCCAAGATCTTTCATGTCCCTTATATAGGTCAATGGGACTTTAGTGGTAATTGGTGTCAACAGAACTTTACAACAATATAACAGGGATAACAGAAAATAAGGGCATAAAACAGTATCTTAGGGTGGAGCTTGAGCATAAGCACTCTTATCATTCCCTCCTTGAGTGAATGGGACCCAGAATCTTGGGGTAAGGGGTGAAGGTCTCTTCTTCCATTGCTACTTCCTACTGAAATTGGATGTAGAGCTGTCCCTGCCACAAGACCCCATTCAAGGGGTCAGTTCTGTAATTGGCCTCTGGAGCTTGGTCAGTGCCATTTCCAGGGATGACGCATTACAGTTGTGGACAGGGGTAAGATCTGGCTTAACCATCAGGCATCTGCAGATGGAGGGTACTAAGCCTGCAGGAAATCAATCTTGCAAACAAGTTTAACAGACAAAAAGCCAGAAAGGAACAAGGAGGCAATAACCAGAAGCAGGGTAGATATAGGGTCAGGCATGCTTCACATCCTCATTCACAGTAGAATATATGAGTTAAAGGTTCTATTGGTAATCATCTTCTCCTGAATGAACAACAGTTCCAGTACTATCTTTTCTGTGTGCTATAATTTCAACAGCTTTTGGAACATCATCTGACTTCTGCTTTACTTATATGTTAGCTCCCAGTTTTATTCTATCAGTAGAACCAAACTCTTCAGTTCCCCTGATAGTTATTTCGGAAGGATGGTCATTTTTCACAAGGGCTATTGTTTTATAAGGAATAATAATCACTTAAGCTATTCTATCATTTTTACAAAGCTATTATAGGTTCTTTATTGAAATTTTGGAATGTCACAATAATTTCTCCTTAAAGTTAGAATCTATTACTCTAGCCAATATATGTATTCCTTGAGCTGCTAATCCTGATTTAGGTAATATCTATCCAAAATTATTTTTAGGGATTCTCATACACATTCCAGTGAAGATTTTTCTTATTTCTTTTCTATCCAATCAGAAGTCCTTTAAACAATGTAAATCATTTTGTGCCTACCCAGGCATTCCTGGATATGGTGCTGGGACATCTTGCCTCATAGTCCAGTACTCAATATTTTGGATCTTATGTGTTTGTTGTTTTTTAATTTGCAGATTTAGGGTCATCAGTCTGGCTAGAGGTGTATTTCCTTCCAATGGTCTATTATTCAAATTACATAAAGCAGTGAATAAATTATCCTATCCTATCCTAATTGATACGAATTATTAGAACTTAACTTCCTTAACTGTTCTTTCAATAATCCATCAATTCTTTCAGTTAACCCAGATGCTTGTGGACAATATGGAATATGATATATCCATTCTGTATTGTTTAATATATAATATCTCTTCATTTAATTACTTTTGAAATGTTACCCAGTGTCACTTTGAATCTGCATTGGGGTTCCATAATATAGACTTACTATATCTAGAGTTTTACAGGTGTTTTTCTGGATTTCACTCTTATAGGAACAAGCTGCTAGTATGCCTGAATAGATGTTGACACAAGTACATATAAATTTGCATCCTTTATCTTGGAGTAGGGATCCAATATAATTTCTTTGCCAAAGTTGGGCTAGAGCTTTTCCCTTTGCTATTCCTCCAGTTACTATCTGAGGAACAGTTTGTTCCTTTTCCAGATGTCATATCTAACATTCCTCTGCTACTTGTTTTAACAATAAATGAGAAATTACAATACACCACTGTGTGGCCTGGACCTCTGAATGGCCAGCCATTTGATGGACCCATTTTGCTAGTACCAGATCATCAGTTAGTTTCAGAGTAGGGAGAATATGTTGAGTCTTAATCTTTGCTAGTCAATCATCATGTGCCTTGTACTCATGTTCTGGCATGGTGAAAGCCATGTGAGAAGCTACATGAAAAACTGACAAATTAGTAACCAAAGACATGACCCATATATCTTCCCATAATTCTTTGCCCCAGACTTGTTTATCATGAATTTCCCAATTTTGATTTTTCCACATGGGCATCCTTGTAGCTAATCCGTTAGCTGTCACCTATAAATCAATGACACTGTCCTCTTTGTTCTGTTTTAATGTCTTGATATACTGCCATTAAGTTCAGCATATTGACTACTTCCACCTGTCCCAGTACTTTCCAAAGTTTGCCTAGTTACATGGGTTATAGGCTACTATGTTCCAATGTCTTTTATGGCCTACATATTTTGTTGACCCATCAATAAACCATACATGTTTCTTTTGTTTTTCAGCTAATCTATCATATCCCTCATTCCATTTTACTAAGGACTATACCAGCTATTGCTTTGTTTCAAAGGATGTATCATTTCCCTCAGTATCTATGTTTCCTATAGATTCTTGTAGAGCAGAAACTCTACTTTTGATTGTTTTAGAGCTATTTTGAATATACCATTTCCATTTAATTATGCTGGCCTCTTGTACATGTCGAATTCTGTGAGAAACTGGGGTACTCATTACCCAGGTCATAATCAGGATTCCAGGCCTTAATTATCACTTCATGGCCTGGAGTCAGTTGTTCAGTCTCTACCAAAGCCCAATATGCAGCTAACAACTGCTTTTCAAAAGGCGTATATTCAACTCCAGATGAAGGAAGTTTCCTAGACCAAAATCTGAAGGATACGTTTCAGGTTTGTTGGTTTTGCCATAAACCCATTTTGCATATTTATCCTGTACAGTTGCTTGTAATTCTACCAGGCCACTTTGTGTAGGCCATAAATCTAGGGCCAGTTGTATAGCTTCTTCAAAAGCTTTATTCTTCTCAAGTCCCCAGTCAAGTTCATATTTCTTTCTACTAACTTTATATAAAGGTTTCAAAATCTGCCCTAAATGCGCTATGTGATGTCGCCAATATCCAAATAATCCTATAAACTTTTGGGCCTCTTTCATATTGGTAGGGATAAGAAAATGCTGAATCTTTTATTGGGCATGTGGGAAAATTTCTTATAGCTCCTCCTTCCATTGTATACCCCAAAATTTTATGGTTTGAACTGGACCTTCATTCTTTGCAGGGTTAGTTTACCACCCTTTGCTTTTTATATGCTCAGTTAAAAGCGTCAGACTTTTCTCCATTTCTTTTGTATTTTTCCACTGTATCATAATATCATCTATGTAGTGCCTAAGCTGTACACCAGGTATTTCTAATTCATCCAAATGTTCAGCCAAAATGACAACTAGTGGCGCTATGCAGACAGATATCTTTGTGGCAAGCAGGTAAAAGTATATTGTCTGCCCTGCCAAGTGAAAGCAAACTGGTCTCATTGTTTAGAATCTGTTGGGATAGTAAAGAAAGCATTGGCTAAATCAGTAACTCTATTGAGACCCATCATATTTCTGGATCCTTTCTATTAATGTAACAGTATCTGGAACAGCAGCACGTAAGGGGGGAGTTACCTTATTCAATTGTCTGTAATCCACTGTCATTGCTCCATGTCCCATCTGACTTGTGTCCTGGCCAGACAGAATTATTCCACTGAATGGTTGTGGAGACTAACACTCCTGCTCCAACATTTTCCTTTATGTTATCTTGCCTGCCTGCCACATGATCCTGCTTTAAAGTAAATAATTCAGAATGTTCAGGTAAAATGATTAGGTTCATTTTTATTTTACCCACTAAAAGTATTAATTCCTATCTTCCTTACTGCAAATTGGTATCTCACCTCAGGTGAATTTAGAGTCATACCTCTCAATATATCTATTACAATATATCTGTATACAATGATGTATTGAGGGATGGGTACAATGACCACAGTATGTTCTTTCTTAGGTAATTGTCCAATTTTCATCATTAGTTTGATTTATCTGGCTGATATTTCAGCCTCTCCCAGTCATGTGATGGTAATGTTTGAAATCTGTGTTTGAAATGTTTCAAATCCATGTTTGAATTTATCTGGGTTCCCATATATGAGAGAGACCTCTGCCCCAGTATCTGTTAATGCCCTAGTTACAGTATTTGATCCATTTTTCCAATATATGGTCAACTTGGTGTAATCTTGTCTGTGTATTTCTTTGATCTGAGTTAGGGTTCAACCAATTTCCTATTCTTGAAGGTGTGATGAACTTGGAGACAAATATTCAGGAGGATCTATAGGGGCACTTCTCTCTTCCATCTAATATTAATCCCCTTTTCTCAGTATGTTTGATATAATTCATTAGTTGAAATACCATCCATCCTTCCAAAATCTACCCCTGCTCTCAATAGAGCAGTAAACAGTTCTTTTCTTGTCAGTCTATTCTCACTTTGAATCTGCTGGCTATTTGCTCTTCTGTCTTGAGAAAATTTGTCCTTTTCCCATTCCCCTAAGTCACTTAACTATGAAATCCTCCACCACCTCTGACAGAAGGTGCCCCATTTCCCCAATCAGTAGAGTCAAAATCAAGTGCTTATATGCAGGAGTCTTCACTATGATATTTCTATGAGAAACTGCTAAGGGAATACTATGCTAAGCATCGGTGTCTCCAGCCATAATAGCTGTTTTCATTACCTCTTCCTTTAAATTTCTCATACAGTCTCTAAGTGAGTACCAGGGTCTATCTCCACTAGGCCACATAGAATTGGTGGGCTACATTTTATTGGATCCCTTGGCAGCTAAAGCTAACAGATTGGTCATATTGTTACCGCCTAGCACATGATGATCCCTAAAAGCTTGCTGTACAAAAGAATTCTAACTAATAGGTATAAATTTCAACCTATCCATGCTATCTACCAGTATTCTTCCGGCCTCTTCATCACTGATTCTCATCATCCAAGACACTAATGATTCTCCCATCTTTTGGGTGAATTGCCTTAATATAATCAGTGACCTCAGCAGGTGAAATCCTTAATTATCTCCGTGAACACTGTGTTTCCCCCCTGGTTCTCTTGCTTTCTTCTCAGTATAGGGCGAAAGTCTGCCCTCATCAAAGCCTCCTCTGACTTTGTTTCATTCTTCTCCCACACATTCTCCTGGCAGTCCTCAGGGCAACTAGAACCAGCCTGTGCAAGGGCTGCCTGCGTATTCCTTTTGTTACTTTTTTTCTTCTTTTTCTGAGCCAAACCTACAACAGCCTTTTCTTCTACCACATGAGACTTTCCAGCTTGCTCTTCTGAAGGAAAGCTTGCAGGTTTTAACACAGAAAGTTTCTCATGCAAATCAGCTAACTCCCTTTCCATCTGGGCTTTGTCCTATAGCAGTTTGTTTTTGCTTTTACATATAATATGGCATCCTGTTAGTAAAACCCAGCCTCTTCTACACACTCCTGCCACTTCTTTCCCAGGTTTTATTGGTATTCCTTGCAAATATCTTTCTAAATCTCTACGTTCTCCCTTCTATAGCCTCAGTTCCCAGTTTTCACAGGGTCCAGTGCTTTTAGCCCATTCTCTTGAGGAATAAGGTAAATCTTCCCATCCTGGGATATTAATTTCTTCTTTTAAAGTCTCCAAATAGATATCTGATACCTTATTCTGTTCATGACACCAAATGTATCACCAAGGTCATATGCACAACACCAACAGCGAATATGAAGATGCCAGCATAGTTCCAAATTGCAAAATATAACAGACTCTCCATATAGAACACAGAAGCAAAGCATTTATTCAGACACCAGAAAGCCAGATCCCAACACCAGAAAACCAAATCCATCATAGCAACAAAGAAGTTAATACACCTTATCACTGCAGGAAGCAACAGCATCCCAAAGTCTTCCCCCTGCTTGAGCCTTCCCATAAACAAACACTCACAAGCCTAGCTGTCTCCTTGCCTGTGTCCTCTCCTCCCTCCATTCTATCTACTTTCACTCATTTCTTGCTCCACCCCTTCCTTCTCCATCTGTTCAGCAAACTCTTTCCACTACAAGCTCCATGTGATTACATTCTGCCTATTAAAGGGCAGGAAAGATCTTCAGATTCCCTTACGCCTATTAAGGAGCAGGTAAGATCTTCAAATTCCCATTACCATTACACCTCCCCATCAAACTGGGAGTATTCCTCTACCCTAGATATTTTTTTATTGCAGACACCTGTGTAATACTATGTGTTGGACCTTAATGGCTGTCTACTGTACCCTACTCTTGCTACATATCACACAAGAATCTGTTCTAATTTTTATGTGAACAGGAATTATCTCTGTTGTAATATCCCCAACAATAAATATTCTTCTAGCCTTTGCTTAAATAACTCAAATGTCAGGGAACCCATTCAATTCCACAGCAGCCCTTTATATTTTATATACCTTTAGGTTTGGGGATATTTTCCCTTATTTTGAACTTATATCTGCCTCTTTGCATTTCTCTCTCTTTTTTTTTTTAAACCAAACTGCTAGTTCTGCTATCTAGGTCCAAATCAAACAAGTATAATCATTCTTCTACATAAGAGCTCTTCCTAAACTTTGACAATTATCTTGTCTCTTTATCATATGTTCACCAGGCTAAACATGTCCATGTTTGTTCAGTGTGTCCCTAATTGCCATTCCCATATAAATATACAATAGGCTAACTCAGTGGGCTGTTTATCCCACTACAAGACATAATAATATACTTTTTCCCACCCCAATGTTTTTTGTTGTATGGATTAGTAGATCAGTCTCTTGAATGGCCATGGATCTCATTTAGGGGGCCCCATGATGTTACAAAGCTTGATGCAATCAGCACAATGGCAATCCATGAACAGAAATATCTTGAAAATTTTATATGTAGCGAACCCCTTTTCCATTTGGACTTTGCTTGGGATATCTGCCCAAACATTGGCAAAGAGCATGACTCCTTGTTTTCATATTTCCTTTTTTTTTCCTGCCTTGCTTGATACTTATAATAAAAGGACTATTACTGATAACTAGATGATTTTAAAGTTTCCAAAACACTTTAAAAACCTCTTATTTGAATCTCAAAATACCACCATAAGGCTAGTACTACAATTTTTCTTAAATCCTCTTTTTAAATTTGAGAACAATGAAGCTTAGGGGCTGTTTGTCCATATCTACACAACTGTTGTGTCAGAAGTGGAGTTTTGAGCTTAGATCTTAATAAATAATTAAGTCCAGTATACTCTTTTACATTATGCTAGAGGTTCCAAAACTTATTTGGCCTACTGCTCTCTTAAAAAAAGTAATTACTCACTGCAGCCCCGGAAATCTACTTTCTTTAACCTTTTAATTTTTTTTTGAAATTTGTGTCATTTCAAAGAATATACAATTTTTTTAAAATGACATCTTAAATTTAATAATCTATTATAAATTTGTGGTTTTTTCCTGCATTGAAATATTGATGATGCAATATTTGCATCATGTAACTGTGTAGTATCATATTATAAACAAGTCATTACATGTACATATTCCTGCTGATGCACATTGAACTTCACAACAGTATGTGACATGCTCACCTGCCAACACTTGCTTGTTTAGACCTGTTGGTGGACTTGACCACTAATTGGTTATAACTTGCATTTTGTATATTTATTTGGAAAATAATGTAATCAGTATGATTTTAACTCTGTTACACAACAAATAAAACATGTACGAACAATTTTTCAAAATTTTCTCCTCTTCTTTCCTTATGTTTCTACCACTTCTTTATTTTTATTCATACTTCCTCCCTCCCCCAATTACATTCGAGGTCCCTACTGTCACCTGTATCATTCCAGCACCCCCCAGGGAGTGGTATCTCCCTCTTTGGGAACCTATGCATGAGGTTACTTCTTTCTGTGATCTTTTCATTTTCCAGGTCATTAGAGTATTTAAATTGTTTGGGTATGAGCTTCTGAGTCTTCTCTTTATCCTTTCTTCTAATTCAGTGATAATTCTTTTCAAAATTCATTTTATTGTAAATAATAATCAAATAGACATTTTAGGACTGAAAAGAACTAGAAGAGGGATGGAACCAAGGTGGTATAGTAGTAGGAAGAAGTATACCTGAATTCTGTGCTATACCCTCTCCAAGCAGATCTGGAAAATGCACCAGATACCTGGTGGAAAATTTCTTTCTTTGCTCTTTAAAAAATTTTTGTTTACTTTTAGTTTTCACCCTTCACCTCCATAAAATTTTGAGTTCCAAATTTTCTCACCATCCTTCCCTTCCACCCATCCCAAGATTGCATGCAATCTGATACAAAAATCAGTACCATTTTTCCAGCCTGTGTCAGCAAGAGGGATCCAGAAAAGATTGTAGACATTAAGGATATAGTCTACAGTAACAGCCACATGGAATATTCCAATACAGAGAGAAGCCAGGTACCAAGTTAAGAAGACAACATAAATAAAGCATAGACATACCAAAACCTGTCTGGGTGCAGGAATAAGTGCCAGCTGGTAGCTCTCTTGCTCACTATTCAGTTCCATTTCCCAGCCTGTTCTGAAGCCTGATGGGGAATAACCAGTGTAGGATTCCCAGACAAAGGAGAGCCTGCAGTTCTTTCATTCTGAATCAGTAGAGCTTTCCAACTTGCTAATGATGGTTGAATCCAGCAGCAGTCTACTGGAGTTGTAATAAGAGTAAGCCCACAGCTGTGTTGCTCAAACCCCAAACACAAGTCAGGAGCTTGCAAGACTCAGACCAGAAACACAGCTATCAGATTTAACCCTGATTAGACAATTTTGGAAGCCCTGAAAACTTGTAGGTCCCCAATCTGAGCAGTCTCAGAAATGCTAGAATAGCACAACCCTTGGTATATCACAGAAGCAGCAGCAAGAATACATAGAACACAAGATTAGCCCAAACATTTTCTCCAGAAATTCATAGAGGTTGGTCCTAACATCAAGACCAAAGTTAGAAAATAAAACTGGAAGGGTGAACAAATAAAAAAAGAATCCCACCATAAAAAGCTGTTATGGTAACAAGGATTCTTGTGACACAAATATTAGAAGAAAAGAATTACTCTAAAACGTCTACAAGCAAACCCTCAAAGAAAAAATATAGTTTGGAAATAAGTTTAACAAGAATTTCTAGAATGGAGGAAACGAGGGTTTTTTTAAGTAAATTTTTTTAATATACAAAATTACTCCTCTAAAGGGAGAAATGAAAACTATGGAAGAAAGAATTGGAAAGTAAATTGACGGCTTAGCACAAGTGGTTTAAAGTCTTATCCAAGTAACAAACTCCCTGAAAATAAAATGAACCAAATAGAAGTTAATGACTCCATGAGGTAGAAAGAAACATTGAAACAAAGCCACAACCCTGGAAAAAATAGATAAATATATAACTTATTTCATAGGAAAAACAAGACTTGGAAAACAGACGAGAGAATATAGGAAGCACAGGACTGTCTGAAATCCATAATCAAAGTAGTCTAGACATTATATTTCAAAGAAGTGAACAAACTGGGCAAATCTCTTAGAACTATAGGGGAAAGTGGAAATAGAAAGAATTGACCAGCCACCTCCTCAAGAAACCTCAAAATAAAAACTTCCAGGAACATTATATCCAAAATCCATAGCTTCTAGGCTGAAGAAAAATATTAAAAGCAACTAGAAAGGAAAGAATTAAAGTATTGAGAAACCACAGTCAGGATCACATGCAGTTTAGTAGCCATCACTATTAAGGAGTAGAGAACTTGAAATAATATATTCCAGAAAGCAAAAGATACCTAGCAAAAGTGAGTATAGTCCTTTAGAGGGGGGAAAATGGACCTTTATTGAGATAAAGAACTTTCAAACATTCTTGATGAAAAAACCAGAGCTGAGTAGAAAATCTGAAGTACAAACACAGGCATTAAGAGAAACATAAAAAGATAAATATGAGCAAATAAATGTTAAGGGACTAAACTAGGATAAACTGCTTACATTCAAACGTGTATAAAACAAAACAAGTAAGGAATCAGAAAGGAAAAGCGATATAAAGGATGTTATCACTAAAATGTTTTACCAAACAAAGATACAGTGATGGTTATTGTTGTTTTGTGGCAAAGAATGAGAACAGTTTATTTGCCTCCCTATGGTTGAACCTATGACTAATTTTTTCTGCATAGCTAAAACTTTTATGTCTTCTGGTTTAATTTTTTAGGATTTCAACACTGTTGGTATGTTTTTTAAAAAAATATTGATGTGCTTCATTTTTGCATAGCAAATACAGATTACTCCTCTTGTATCTTGTCACAGTATAAAATAGTTAAGTAAATATAGTCCCCTTATATGAAAGTACAGTGCAACATGCATTTTCATGGGCATCTGTACAAATCCCCCACCTCTCTGTTTTTTCAATTAACAGAAGTCTTTTTTTTCTTTCCCATCCCCCAATCCATTTCCTTCAGTAATGAATCAGTTCCTTAGTTATTGGGTAAGGATTTCACATTTAGAGTTGGCAATAATTAAATCAATGTTGACAGTATAAAACTGGGTAACTTTTTAAAATCTAATCTATTGCCCCCGTGCTTTTGCCCAAAGAGACATACAACAAGGGTAATTTTTTTTAAATGTAGTTCTGTGAAGTGCTATATAAATGTGAGTTACTCGAATGCTCCATTGGATCTATGATCTTATCTACATGGGTACTCCCCCAAGGACACAAATTGCAATCCATCCTTGAATGTCCATTCTATGCAACCATTTTCCATATTCACTCAGAAATTCACCATCATAGGGTTCCTTTACATTGTCTTGACTTCCTCTAGACACCAAAACAGCAAGCCAATTGTTCATTGTATAACTCTTATTCTTCCCCATATAACTGGCCTGTCTTTTTCCTGGTTAAATGTTTTTGTGTTTACATCCTATATACCACTTTTCCTTTGTGATTTCTTGCTTATACTCACCATGTCCCTCTTTCTGTTTACCTTGAGGGGAATCTTTAACTTTAGTTTTCAGAGACTAGAGACATGACCTTCAGCTATACTGGAATACCACGGGAACAGTCTTGATATTAAAAGATGTCTTGGTGCCATTTGAAGAACTTTGTATGTTCTCAGAGAACATTCATCCTTCTTTCCTCATTCTGTTCAGCTGCACCTGACATTTTTCCATGTCTTTAAAATATTCTCATTCTGTCTCTATGTCTGTGTCTGTGTCTGTCTCTCTCCGTCTCTGTCTCTGTCTCTGTCTCTGTCTGTCTGTCTGTCTGTCTGTCTGTCTCTCTCTCTCTCTCACACACACACACACACACACACACACACACACACACACACACACACACACTCTCTCTCTCTCTTCATCCAGTTGGTTTTTCCCAGGTGGCTGTTTAAACTCTTTAAGTAATTATAAATCTTATTTAGAAGTCTTTGCAGTGTTATAGGACTTCATATACTTAGCACAATGTCATCTGCAATCAGGAACATCTAGAAAACTTCTAGAGAATCCTCTTTAACTTGGATCTTACAGTAGATCTCCTCTGTAATAATGGCAAATACTTTTAGTAAGTATAAGGAAAAGGGGGGGATTAGAATAGAAAGAAGGAAAGAAGAGAGAAGGGAGGGAGGAAAGATTAATAAGCACCTGTTGTGTGCCAGGCACTATGCTAAATGCTTTTTAAAAATATTAGCTTATTTGATTTACACAATAATCCTAGGGGTAGGTGCTGTTATCCCCATTCTGTAGTTGAAAAAATTGAGGCAAATAGGTTAAGTGACTTGCTCAGGGTCACGCAGCTAGTGATTGTTCAAAAGACTCCTGACTCCCTCCCCAACATTCTATCCATTGTAGACCAGCAGCTTAGCCTTTCCAGGCCCACAGGTATAGCATAGTGTATAACATCTTGTTACTGGTGCAGTGTTGTAGTTTTACTGTTGGTGAATCCTCTTGTGATCTCTTTAGACTGACTTACTAATGTTTCCCCTCTCTTGCAGATTTCCCTCCCCTCCCCTTCCCCACCAACTTTACAGTAGTAGGTATTTAGTAGGTATTAACCATTCTCCAGAAAATATCTTTGCAAAGGTTCAGAGTTCCGTTAAAATAAATTTAATGTCAGTGATGTAAAATTTCTTTATTGAGCTATAATTCTGTGGCACATTTCTGATTGAGGCATTATATAATGAAGAGCATTTTTGGAAGCAAAGCAGAAAGGAAAAGTAAGCATAAAGTCATAATGAAACAACATGGTCTAAAATTTCAAGCAGGAGCCTAACATGCTTTTATGGTTTAAGCCAGTGGTTCTCAACCTTCCTGATGCCGCGACCCTTTAATACAGTTCCTCATGTTGTGGTGACCCCCAACCATAAAATTATTTTCATTGCTACTTCATAACTAATTTTGCTACTGTTATGAATTGTAATGTAAATATCTGATATACAGGATGTATTTTCATTGTTACAAATTGAACATAACCCACAGGTTGAGAACTGCTGGTTTAAGTCAGTGGCATCCTGGTGAAGGCTGTGTGATATGAAAGAGTTCGGAGTCTGAATCTAAGGTCAGAAAAGGTCTTTATTCTTTCTCATGAGAAAGGACTCTGCCCCTGTCGCCCACATGGCATCTGCAGGGAGAGAGCGCCAGGTAGAAGCCAGCCCATGGTTATATAATCTTCTAATACAGAAACCCAACCCCCCCAAACTGCCTTCACTCTCATTGGTAGGGAGGCTGGGCCACAACCTAAGTGTGGGAATCTCTCTCTGAGACAAAGGACCCGGAAACTTGGGTGTCCAGTGAAAGCAGTCTTAACCTTATTTGGCATATCTTCTGCTGAGTTGGCTCTGGGGGAGGGTCTACATTGCTCTAAGCCCCAGATTGCTTGGAGGTCAGGTGACCTAACCCTAGGCCTAGTGAATACTGAAGCCATTCTAGATTTGATTTTTCAGAATGGGGAAACTTCACTATAAATTATCCCTCACAAGGCTAAATGATGAAAGTGGATAAATCTGTAGTTCTTAGTAGTTTGCATTTCTGTTACCAATTTTCTTTTCTTCATTTTATAAGTGGTGATAATGTTCCCTTGTCACAGAAATTATGCCTCTTTCTTACTTAAAATCAACAGCAGGGGGCTGCATAGTCCCAGGCTATTGTGTGAACTTTAGAGCTTGTACAACTGTAATACATCTCTTTCAAAAATGATTCTGACACATTGTAGTTACATTGTTTCTTTTCTTTTTTTTTTTCTTTTTAACAAAGGGTCCTCTTAACCCCTTTTGCCCTTGTGGAGTTTGCTTTTCTTTGACACTTATCTTTAATGGATACCATAATATAAGTTAGGGTAAGAGATTTTTTTTCCTATTCAGGGCCTTATTGCCCCAGAGAAAAGTTTAATAGAGGACTGCACACAAGTAAAAGGCAGAAAGGTTAGAAGGGAACTTCAAGGACATCTAACACAACATCCTTATTTTATAGATGAGAAACACAAGGCCCTGAAATGTTTAACAAGAACCTGGTGCAAATCTAGGTGCTATGAGTTAAACTACAGCACTCTTTCCACTGTACAACACCATTCACAACTTGTTAGGATGTTTAAAAAGAGAAATATAAAACGTTTAGTTTACTTAATGTGAGCAGATTACTCAGTAAGCACACTAGTTTCATTTATGGAAAATAAGGAGAGAAACACATGAGACTGAGGAAGGCTGTGAGGGAAGTTTGTTAGTAGAAGATAAACTCATACACCTTGTTATTTGCATATCATAGTGTGTTATTACTTTCCTCTGAAAGGTTAATTAGCTCTCTAGTAGTTTATGCTTTTCTTCTCTGAGAGCTTAGGATTTATACCTGGAAGGCTCCTTGAATCTTTTCTCATGTTCTCCTACACTAGCTGTGTAATCCTGTGCAAGTTACTTAATCTTTACGATCTAGTTAGGAAGGGAGGCCTATGCTTCATCGAGAACTGTAATGATATGATAACTGCCTTGCCAGCAGTTCTGTAGCTCAGAGACAGATTTCACTTTGGACTGCAATGATGGACTGCTGTGACTATCACATTCAGATCAGAACCTTAGAAGGTTTCATTAGATCAGCTAAAGAATTATGAACAATGGCTAAGTTATATCACCTCAGTTTTTATATTAGATTAATACTTGTTTAATGGATACTACAATAATAACCATGCAATGTTAAAAGACCTAGAGGAATGTCTCCAAAAATGCTAGGTATATCATGGGTAGGAGAATTTTAAGAGGATGTGGACAAGAGTTATACAGGGTAGGAAGTAATGGATGAGTGGCAGATTGTATTGTTAGAGAAGTGCTCACACTAAGATCATGAACCTGTTGAGGTACATTTGACTTAACGGATTATAAAGCTTTATACTACTGATTTAGAGCTAGAAGGAATCTTAGAGTTCATGTAGGCTAATTTTTCATTTTAAAGATGAGGAAATTGAGACTCAGAGGAAGTAACTCACCCAACGTCTCAGAGGTAGTAATCAATCAATGTCTCAGTAAGCACTAATTGAGCACTTATTCTGTGCCTGGCCCTGCCCTTGACTTGGGGGATACAAAGCTAAAAATGAAGTTATTCTCTCCCTGCAGGTAAGTAGCAGAGCAGGATTCAAAATCATTTCCCCTGATTACAAATCAAACATTCTTTCCGCTGTATATACTGCATTATTTTGGAAATAGTAACATTGGTTTGGTGAATATCTAAGTATTTACTTATTTGTTAATATTGTCATAATGAAAGGTTTTTTAGTTTTATGAATTTATGAACATAATAAAATGACAATTCTATTTGATTCTTAACTGAATCTTTCTAATAAAATGTATTTTCAAATGTGATATTAACTCTCCTAGCTGTATTTGTACTGAGCCCAAAATGCAATCATTTTTGAGCAATTTGAAGACATTTAGTACACATTGTATATCTTGGAAATAAATATTTTTAAGCCTACTATGTTGTATTGGCAAAAAGTATATTCATCTGCTAATTTCTCAGTTTTCATAAACTGAGAGATAGAGCTACATATACATCAGACATGTATTTGATTTAAATTTCAGATATTTAAAAAAGAATTGTGAAGTTACTTTAAAATATATTAACTTTGATTGTCTGGGCTATTGCTTGTAATTGATGGAAGTTGGAAGGAGAGATCAGAAATAGGGAGTTGGTAGCACAGAAAAGGAGTTAGAGAGCACCTAGCCGCCATTAATGAATTGAAGTAAAATTGGCCCAAATGAACTATATTCTTAGGTCTTGAAAAAACTGATGTTTGTGATTGCTTAGCATAGTTGGTGTGAGGGTTTGCTGATCTCTTCTGGGCTGCTTATCTACCTTTGGTGTTCAGGCAGTCACCCAACTCTCACCTGTAGCTCCAAGAAGCTGTAGCATATGCAGTGACCACACCCTGATAAAACCATCTTGGAAGACAGGCTAAACCAGGTTGAGGATAACAGACAGACCTCAAACCCATCAGTGATTTAGGGAATGTCTACCCTAAGCATGTGAAGACTTCCTGCAGTGGCGTGGGCAGATGAGAACAATTTGTCCCAGTGATCATGAAGGTGGCTGAAGCATGTGCTTCTTTACTAAGCCACACTTAGAGCATGGTCAGGTATCAAAGATGTCAAGATCATCTGCTGCATCCTGGACCATCACCAGTCATCCTGACTTTTGTCTTGCCATTGGACTTCAGTAACTCTGGAAGAGAGAGTCAGGCAGACAACTGTGCAGCTCTGCCTCACTTAAATCAAATTCAAGCACAAGTCAAGACATCACCCCATGATGTCATTGGACTTTTCAAAAACAAATAATTTTTCAAAAACCATAAGCAATTGTTCATATCTGAAAAGTTATAGAGAATGGGAGAGGTACTACATGAGAGAAGGACACATTTCTCAAGTTTTTGAAAAACAAGAGGAAAGCATCTGCAAAACGTGTCTAGATTAATGATGTTCTCTATGACTTTTACTGACGATTTTTATTTCTAGCAAGACTGTAGAACGTATAATGGTTAGTGAACATCTAGAAAGGGAAACAGTCATCACAAGGAGTAAGCATGGTTCAGTAAGAACAGGACATAGCAGATTTATCTAATTTCTAATTTTGACAAGGTTACTAAACTGTTAGATATGGAGAATATTACAGTTACCTATATTTTAGCAAAAAAAATTTAAAAGTCTTTCATAGGGTTTTGTGAAAAAAAATAAGGGGAAATGTAGATTTGACCATAATAATGGATTTAGAACTGGTTGAATGGTGGGACTCCAAACAGAAATTAATGGTTCTATATCATCTTGATAGGAGATATCCAAGGGACAGCCTCAGCAATCTGTGCTTGTTACCATCCTTTTAAAACATTTCCATTAATGACTTTCATAAAGACATAGATACCATACTTATTAAACTTACAAATAAAAAAAGGTAGGTGAGATAGGTAATATACTGGATTACAAAGTTAGGATCCACAAATGTTGTGACAGACTGGGGCATTGTACTAAATCTAATAAAATAACATTCAATATGAATAGATAAAATGATTACATTTGGATTCTAAAAATTAAGTGCACAAGTAAAAGGAGAATAATTAGAAAACAGTTTGTTTTTTTCCAGGCTCGATATGAGGTGTGTGTTGAGGTAGCCAAAAAAGTGAACGTAATCTTGGTTTACATACAGAGACACAAATATAATAATACTATTTTAGACATATATAATAATATAAAAGATACTTAGAAAATAATTTAGGAAGCAATTTGGGAAGAAGAGGCACTTTCTGCTAAGTGAATAAAGATCTCACATAGATACTTGAAGTGAGCTTTGAAGGAAACTAGGGAATTTAGGAGGTGGGGGTGGGGAAAAAGTACATTTCAGTTATGGAGGATAGCCCATTCAAAGACATGGAAACGGAGAGTTGTGTGTGAATTTCCATCTTCATGCCTTTGAACAGCAAGAAAATCAGTTTGGCTGAACCATGGTGATTATGAAGGGGAATAATTATTATAAAGCAGAAAAAAGTAGATTAGAACCTATTTGGGAAAGACTTTATATGCCAATCAAAGGGATTTGGTCTCTGTTCCAGAGGCAGTTGGAACTACTGTAGTTTAATAAGTAGGACAGTGACTTAGTCAGAGTTATACTTTAGGAAAATCACTTCAGCAGCTACATGGAGAATGAATTGGAGAAGGAGGAGACTTGAGTCAGGAGATTAATTAGGAAGTTCTTACTATAATCCAGATAAGAGGTGATGAGGGCTTGAACTAAGTGATTGTATGAATAAAGAGGGGTGAGGAAGGAGAAGACAATGAGTTCTCTATGTCAAGCTTTAGATGTCTATAGTACATCCAGTTCTAAATGTCTAGTAGATAGTTGATAGTACAGGATTAGAACTCAGAAGAGATTAGGGCTAGATATATAGTTTGGGGGATTGTGTGCAAACAGAAAGTGATCAAATCCATAGGAGTCAATGAGGTCACTGAATGTAGAGAAATTGGAGAGGAGGACGCAGGGCCTGTATCTTAGGATATGCCCACAACTAGAGGGTATGATATGGTTGATGAGCTAGCAGAAAAGACTGAGGAAAGGTCAGACATGTGGGAGGACTACCAAATGGTATGCCATGGCATGAAAGCCCAAAGAGGGGACTAGAAGGTGGTTAGGAAACAGGGAAAGAAATAAACATTTTTAAGGCACCTACTTACTATGTGTCAGGCACTATGCTGAGTGCTAAGTGGAAGGAGTTGTGTTATGTGAAAATACTTGGTGCAGTGAGTTGGTATAGTTTGGAGAGAGAGAGAGAAGCATAGTTGGGAGTGGAATGAAATTGGACAGCCTGGGCTTCTCATCAAAATGAAGGCCCCAAGAGGAGCTCACCAATGGGAAGAGGGACCAGCAGAGCTGAGTGATATTCGGGGGAGACTGCAGATAAAATATGGTGTTAGTTTAAGAAGTTAGAGGCGTAACTAAGAGGGGAATGAGAGAAAGTAGTTTCAGCTGAATTGTGCAAACAAGATTAAAAGGGAGAAGTGAGAGGAGACATAATGGAAGCAAGGAGAAGAAACATTTTTATAGTAGTTTGGCTGAGAAGGAGAAGATACAAATAAATGATAGCTTGTGAATAGTACAATTAAAAAAATTGTTTTGTAATAAGCATTGGGGCTTGTTTGTAGGCAATAAGGATAGAATCAAGTAGATCAAAAGAAACTCAGTATTTAGGAAGAGGATAATTGTGGGGGCAATCTGGAGGAGACGAGAGGCAATGGATGAAGGCTGCATGTAGAAGGTTAAAGTTCCTCTGAGAAAGGTAGGAAGAAGACATGGTATGGGAGACTTGAGGAAAGAAAAAGAAATTTGGAACAGCATTGTGGGAAGTGAAATAAATAATTAGGAGGAAATAAAATGAAAGGGCATGAAGGGAGGAAACTTAACTTAAAGTACCTAGCATGTGCCAGGCCGAGTGCCAAGTGCTTTGAAAACATATTTGATCTTTACAACAACTCTCTGAGGTAGGTGCTGTTATCAATTTTACATTTGAGAAAACTGAAACATATCTTTTAAATGATGTGCCCAGGGTAACAGCTAGTGAGGGTATGAGTAGTTGATTTGGCCCTAAAAATTGTATATAATAATTACATTTGAGACTAATTATCCAGTGTGTACTTGAGGGATTATATATGTTATTCTAACTGAAGTATTTATTGTTTCTACATAGAAAGTGGTGTTTTAATGTAAATCATTACATAAGTTATATAGTACAATGCCTAATGCATATAAACCATCAGTTCATATAGGTATGACCTAATTGACATCTCTTATGAATATTTGAGGAGGTGATGAAAAGATTTAAGGGATTACATCTGGTAGATAGAGTCCCTGAAGAATTATGGACAAAGGCTCACAATATTGTATAGACAGCAACAAAAAGTATCCCAAAGAGAAAGAAGAGCAAGAAAGCAAAATGACTGTCTGATGAGGCTTTACCAATAGCTGAAGAAAGAAGGAAAGCAAATTTTAAAGGAGAAAGGGGAAAATGTACCCAGCCTAGTAGAGAATTCCAGAGAATAGCAAGGAAAGATGAGGTTTTCTTAAATGAACAATGCAAAGAAATAGAAGAAAACAATGAAATGGGAAAGATGAGATCTCTTCAGGAAAATTGGGGGTTTCAAGGCAACATTTCATGCAAAAATAGGTTAGTGGAAGTGACAGAATTCCAGCTGAAATGTTTACGGTCCTAAAAGATGATGCTGTTAAAGTGTTGCACTCAATATATTAGCAAATTTGGAAAACTTAACAGTGGCCACAGGGTTGGAAAAGATCAGTTTACATCCCAGTCCTAAAGAAAGGAAATACCAAAGAACGTTCAAACTATTGAATAGTTGTGCTTGTTTCACATGCCAGCAAGGTTATGCTTAAGATTTACAAGTTAGGCTTTAGCAATATGTGACCCAAGACGAAGTGCAGTCTGGTTTTTCAAGAGTCAGAGAAACTAGAAACCAAATTGCCAAATTCTCCAATTTATGGAGAAAGAAAGGGAGTTCCATAAAAGTACCTATTTTTGCTTTATTGACTACAGTAAATAAAGTCTTTTTTTGGATCACAGTAAATTGTGGCAAGTCCTTACAGAGATGGGAGTGTCAGATCATCTTACTTGTCCCCCGAGGAATTTGTATATGAGTCAAGAAGTACTAATTAGAATTGAACATGAAGTGACTGATTGGTTCAAGATTGGCAAAGAAGTATAATAAGACTGTGTATTGTCGCCTTTTTATTTAAGTTATATGCAGAGGACATTATGTAAAATGCCAGACTGGATGAATCAAAAGCTGGGATTAAATTTGCTGGGAGAAATATCAACAGTCTCAAAAATGCAGGTGATACCACTCTGATGGCAGAAATAATGAAGAATAATTAAGCCACTTGATGATGGTAAAAGAGGAGAGTGTAAAAGAGGTCTTGAAGCTTTAATGTTAAAAACAAAAAAAACCCAAAAACCTAAGATCTTGGCATCTTATCCCATTACATTCTGGCAAATAGAGAAGAAATGAAAGCAGTGCCAGGTTTTATACTCTAGAGCTCAAAGACCACTGTAGATGGTGACTGCAGGCATGAAATTAAGACACTTGCTCCTTGAAAGGAGAGCTATGGAAAATCTGGACAGCATACTAAAAAGCAGAGCTGCCACCTTGCTGGCAAAGGTCCATATAGTCAAAGCTGTGGTTTTTCTAGTAGTAATGTATGGCTGTGAGAATTGGATTGTAAGAAAGTTTGAATGCTGCAGAATTGATGCTTGGTGCTGGAGAAGTCTTTTTGAGAGTTCTTTGGATAGCAGAGAGATCAAATAAATCATATCAAATCAAGAAATTAACTCTTGCCATTTATTGGAAAGACAAATATTGTGGCTGAAGTTTAAATACTTCGTCCACATCATGAAAAAACAGGACTCATTGGAAAAGACTGATCCTGGGAAAGATTGAAGGAAAAAGGAGAAAGGGACCACAGAGGATGAGATGAATAGATAGTGTCATGGAAGCAATGAACATAGAGGCTTGACCAGACTTTAGGATAGAGTTGAAGATGGAAAGGCATGGTCAGCCATGGGTCTGTGGGCTCACAAAGAGTTGGACATAACTGAATGAACAACAACTACAGTAATAACAATGCATATTAAAGGATCCTATTGTTTTCTTAGATGAATTTCATGCCTCAAGTAAATCTAGTTGCTGTATTTTATTACTATATTGAGGTACTTGGTGGCAGTCATCAGAGAAGTAAGGAGTAATTTCTAGATCTTGCACTGAAACCTTAGGATTTTCTAACGTAATGAACTGTAGTAGTATAATTAGCATTTTTTGCTTGGTAACTGTTTTACTTTGGAAATCTTAAATACCATACTAATAATTACTTATTTATCTAGGCTTTTGCCACTGTAATTCCAAAATGAAAATAAAAATGTGTAACCTGAGAAGTCCTGTGGTAGTTTAATCTTACTGTTGGGATCCAGTACCAAAAATAATTTAAAATCCCACTGCAAACAAGTGAAGGAAAAACACAGGCTTTTCACAAGGATCATGAATACTTACCAAAAAAAAAAAATGAAATAAAATACTTAAAAATGAAATAAAAGCTCTGGAAGAAAGAACTGGAAGGAGAATAGCTTAGAAGAGAAAGTGTTAAATCTCACCCAAGAATGAGATCCCTGAAAACCAGTATAGACCAAATCAAATTAAATGAAAAGATTAAAAAGAATAGAAAAAAAGTAAGATACCCTCCACCAAAAACAGCTAACCTGGAAAACATGTCAAGGAGAGATAATTTACAAATCATTTATAAAGCTGAATAATCCTACCAGGGAAAAATGAATCCTTAATGGAAAAGAGGACTTTCAAGCATATCTGAGTTAAAAAAAAAAAAAAAAAAAGACTAAAGATTTGAAATACAAGCACAAAAGACCAGAAAAACCTGGAAAGGTGACTTAATTTTAGTAATTGAGCTGCCTGATGATTTATAGTGCTAACATATCAATAAGGGAGAAGAAATGTTTCCCTTTAGAATTTTAATGTCTTTAAAGACTATTAAACAAGAAAAACAGAAGTTGTAGGGTGGATTGGGTTCTATTCTGAGGGTTTGATGAGGGGAAGTTTCCAGAAGAGAGAGTCAAAGGAGATATAACTAATGTAAGGAAAGGGTGGAGGGGGCTGCTTGTTATTTCTCATAATTGGTGTACTTGAGACAAATATACAAACATGTAGGAAAGAGTAGGGGACGTGGGCATCAGATTAAACTTCAGTCATCCAGAATGGTTAAAGGAAGCTTGAACGCACAATGTTTTGTGTAGAAATTAGTAAAATTCAACAGGGAGTCAAGCTGATATGAGGAAGGGAGGGATCATTAAAGGGGAAGAGAATACGAGGGAGGGAACAGTGACAAGGACAACACAACTCCTGATCCTGAGGAGGACGGGAGGTGGAGGTGAGAATTAGAGTCTGAAGGGACGCCTTAGGTTGCTTATTAGACAGTCGGGAAAAGGTTGGATAAACTGTGGCATGTGAATATAATAGAATATGTAATAAAGAGATGATTTCAGAGAATCCTAGGGAGTATAAATGGAGGTAGTAAAATGAGCAGAACCAGGAAAGCAATTTATAGAAAGAAAACAATGTTGTAAAGAAAAACAACTTTGAAAGATTTAAGAGCTTTGATCAAAGCAGTGACCAGGCGTGACTAAAGGACCCATGATGAAGTATGTGCACCACTTTCTTTCAGAAGGGGATGGATACACATTGCAGAGACGTACGTTCTTGGACGTGACTGGTGTGGGTTTGTTTTTCTTGACTGTGCTTATTTCTTACTAAGTGCTCCTGTGCATGTGTGCTGTGCTGCTGTTGTGTCATTGTTCTGCAGTTGTTCCCACCTCCCCCCAGATTTTTAATTGTGATGGTGGTTTTGGAAGGGCTTTTAACAGGGAATGCCAAACAAAAGAGAGTAATTGAAACATTTTCTAAAATCTTCATAAAAGAACAGAAGCATAGATAAGTAGGACAGTTTTGAAAATAGCATAGAGTTTATTGTATGTTAAATTTTAAAAGGAAGGGAAGCTGATATAAAAACAAGATATACACATTTTAAGTACCTATTTTGTGTCTCACTTGTTAGGAATTTATCTCAAAATTATTTCTGTTGCTTCATCATTCCAAGAAATCTTGTGTGATTTTTGCTCATTAATGGAAAATATCTTGTAGGAGAACTTTTAAGGCAGTGTTTTCCTCTAATGAATCATTAGTCCAAAACTTCCAGTGGGTCTGTGCTTTCATGTATATGTATATTACCTCCAGTAATTCAAATTATGACCCATTCATCTCTGCCTATCCTGTGCTACTCTCTGACTTAGAAATTTGCCTGAGGGGTTCATTCATATTTTTCTTCCTCTTCTCTTGCCAGTGCCTCTCAATGGAGAGGTTAGACTGTCCACTTGTTCTAGGTGACTAGCTTTTTTTTTTTTTTATGGTTGTGTATTTCTTTAATGACATTCTTTTAACTGCTTCTGCAGTCTCCATGGATGTAATGTACTGAAGCCCTTCAGTTGATCTTTAAATTCAGACACTATAGTATTCATTACTTAATTTTATTGGAAGATTTGACTTTTAAAAGATGAGCCACAAAATTTGGATTCATAAAAAGAATTGTACAGTTTTTTAAAGACAATCTTGCCTGTTATATTTCTTCTTTTTCATTTTTGGGCTTAGCTCACTGTCCATGTACAGTATCAGTGTGGTATAGTAGAAAGGATACTGACCCTGGAGACAGTGGACCTGGATTTAAATCTTTCCTTTGATGCTTAGTGTTTGTGTGACTTTGGGCAAGGCAGTTATTATCCTTGCTGGGCCTCAGTTTACTCATCTCTTAAAAGATTAGGTTGTACTAGATGGCCTCTGAGGTCCCTTCAAGCTCTAGTGAGAATTTTATATATAATTTATCTTTCATATTTCCAGCATAGTAATATATAGGAAATTACCTATGTAATAAAACCTCTATAAATTGCCATATCCTCTTTTAAGTTTATTAAATTATCTCATTTTTCTGAATAATTATTAAATACTTTTTTTTAGCATCTTTAATCATTTTTTATTTTTCTAATTTATTTTGTAAGAAGTTTCCAGATTCAAAATTATATTGTTTTTTTGTTTTTAAATTCAAAGGAAGCCATAATCTTAAGGCAGGTTGTGTCCTATATCCTTTGTCCTATATCCTTAGTTCTAAGTATGATACTTTATAAACATTTACTTCCCCTTTAACTGGATATGACTAACTCTTCAGAACATCATTTGATATTAATACTCAGGAGAAGATGCATTTGCTATGTGAACGGGGTGGGGGAATATGAAATAATGGTGTACTTAGGAAACACGTAGGTAATTCTGATAAATTGTGAGGTTGTAATTACATTTATTTTAAAGCTGGGAAACATGTAAGTGGGTAATAATTGTTTTTCCTCCTTTTTGTCTGTGGAAAAAAATCTGAGAGATTCCAGATCATTTTTCTCCATTTGGATTTTTTAATAGAAAGAAGGTATATGACTGTTCTCATGAACAGCAAGCAAAAGACAGACAGATCAGTATATGTGCTTTGGAATATTAAAAGTCAACAAGTATATCACAGTGATTAACTTTTTTTTCCTCCTCTCTTTTTAGTAAAACTGTACAATCTAAAGTGGACTGCATTTTGGTAAGTAAAAACATTAATGTTAAAATGTTTCTTTAGGCTACTTTTATTTCCATAAAAATATATTAACCTATATTAAATATTGTTTAAAATATATCTTGTTTTTAATAACAACACTCATATACTTAAATATAGCCTCATAGGGTCACAATGTTTTGGGGTTTTTTTTGCTTTTTTGGAGGGGCAATTGGGGTTAAGTGACTCGCCCAAGGTCACATGGATAGTAAGTATATTTTTTTCTTTTATAATTTTCTTTTATTTATTTTAGTTTACATCATTCATTTCCACTAGATTTTGAGTTGCAAATTTTCTCCCCATCTTTCCCCTACCCCTCCCCCTCAAAACAACCATCCCCTTGTATAACCCCTTCTCCAATCTAATCTCTCCTATGTCCTCCCCCATCACTCCTCTAACTTTCCGATAGGGCAGGATGGATCTTGCCTCCACAGTGCCTGTGAATCCCAAGTTCCAGTGGGATGTAGCCAATAATAATAGTAACAATAATTTTACATATATATGTGTGTGTATGTATATATATATATATATATATATACACACACACATATATATTTTTAACATTTGATTATAGAGCTTTAAATTCTAGATTCTTTCTCTTCCTCCCTCGTCAGCTACCCCCACTGGAAGAACAAGCCATCAAATACAGGCTGTACATGTGTAATTATGCAGAACCTCTCCACAGTGGGCACATTGTGAGAGACTGATTACATGTCCCTCCTTCCTATCTGGCCCTCCCCCCCGTTCCACTCTCTACCCTGTCCCTGTCCCTCTACAGAAGTGTGCACTTCCATCAACCCTCCACCCTCCTGCCCTCCCCTCCATCATCCTACCT